>JBBHAA010003511.1:0-92500 GCA_037953035.1 Aquarana catesbeiana | reverse complement strand
GTCACTCAATGACCCCTGAGAATCCTGTGTCACCCAATGACCCCCCGATAATCCTGTCACCCAGTGATCCCTGAGAACCCTATGTCACCCAGTGACCCTAAGAATCCTGTGTCACCCAATGACCTCCGAGTCACCCAGTGACCCCTGAGAATCCCGTTTCACCCAGTGACCCCTGAGAAACCCATGTCACCCAGTGACCCTTGAGAATCCCATGTCACCCAATGACCCCTGAGAATCCCATGTCACCCAGTGACCCCTGAGAATCCTGTCACCCAATGACCCCTGAGAATCCCATGTCACCCAGTGACCCCTGAGAATCCCATGTCACCCAGTGACCCCTGAGAATCCTGTGTCACCCAGTGACCCCTGAGAACCCTATGTCACCCAGTGACCCTAAGAATCCTATCACCCAATGACCTCCGAGTCACCCAGTGACCCCTGAGAATCTGGTGTCACCCAGTGACCCCTTAGAATCCTGTGTCACCCAGTGACCCCTGAGAATCCTGTGTCACCCAGTGACCCCTGAGAATCCTGTGTCACCCAGTGACCTCAGAGAAACCTGTGTCACCCAGTGACCCTAAGAATCCCGTGCCACCCAATGACCTCTGAGAACCCTATGTCACCCAGTGACCCTAAGAATCCTATCACCCAATGAACTCCGAGTCACCAATGACCCCTGAGAATCCCATGTCACCCAGTGACCCCTGAGAATCCGGTGTCACCCAGTGACCCCTGAGAATCCTGTGTCACCCAGTGACCCCTGAGAATCCTGTGTCACCCAGTGACCCCTGAGAATCCTGTCACTCAATGACCCCTGAGAATCCTGTGTCACCCAGTGACCTCAGAGAAACCTGTGTCACCCAGTGACCCCTGAGAATCCCGTGTCACCCAGTAACCCCTGAGAATCCTGTCACCCAATGACCCCTGAGAATCCTGTGTCACCCAGTGACCCCTGAGAATCCCGTGTCACCCAATGACCCCTGAGAATCCTGTGTCACCCAGTGACCCCTGAGAATCCCGTGTCACCCAGTGACCCTAAGAATCCCGTGCCACCCAATGACCTCTGAGAACCCTATGTCACCCAGTGACCCTAAGAATCCTATCACCCAATGACCTCCGAGTCACCCAATGACCCCTGAGAATCCCATGTCACCCAGTGACCCCTGAGAATCCGGTGTCACCCAGTGACCCCTGAGAATCCTGTGTCACCCAGTGACCCCTGAGAATCCTGTGTCACCTAGTGACCCCTGAGAATCCTGTCACTCAATGACCCCTGAGAATCCTGTGTCACCCAATGACCCCCCGATAATCCTGTCACCCAGTGATCCCTGAGAACCCTATGTCACCCAGTGACCCTAAGAATCCTGTGTCACCCAATGACCTCCGAGTCACCCAGTGACCCCTGAGAATCCCGTGTCACCCAGTGACCCCTGAGAATCCCATGTCACCCAGTGACCCCTGAGAATCCCATGTCACCCAATGACCCCTGAGAATCCCATGTCACCCAGTGACCCCTGAGAATCCTGTCACCCAATGACCCCTGAGAATCCCGTGTCACCCAGTGACCCCTGAGAATCCTATGTCACCCAGTGACCCCTGAGAATCCTGTGTCACCCAGTGACCCCTGAGAACCCTATGTCACCCAGTGACCCTAAGAATCCTATCACCCAATGACCTCCGAGTCACCCAGTGACCCCTGAGAATCCAGTGTCACCCAGTGACCCCTTAGAATCCTGTGTCACCCAGTGACCCCTCAGAATCCTGTGTCACCCAGTGACCCCTGAGAATCCTGTGTCACCCAGTGACCTCAGAGAAACCTGTGTCACCCAGTGACCCTAAGAATCCCGTGCCACCCAATGACCTCTGAGAACCCTATGTCACCCAGTGACCCTAAGAATCCTATCACCCAATGACCTCCGAGTCACCAATGACCCCTGAGAATCCCATGTCACCCAGTGACCCCTGAGAATCCGGTGTCACCCAGTGACCCCTGAGAATCCTGTGTCACCCAGTGACCCCTGAGAATCCTGTGTCACCCAGTGACCCCTGAGAGTCCTGTCACTCAATGACCCCTGAGAATCCTGTGTCACCCAGTGACCTCAGAGAAACCTGTGTCACCCAGTGACCCCTGAGAATCCCGTGTCACCCAGTAACCCCTGAGAATCCTGTCACCCAATGACCCCTGAGAATCCTGTGTCACCCAGTGACCCCTAAGAATCCCGTGTCACCCAGTGACCCCTGAGAATCCTGTCACCCAGTGACCCCTGAGAATCCTGTCACCCAATGACCCCTGAGAATCCTGTCATCCAGTGACCCCTGAGAATCCTGTGTCACCCAGTGACCTCTGAGAATCCCGTGTCACCCAGTGACCCCTGAGAATCTTGTGTCACCCAGTGACCCCTGAGAATCCTGTGTCACCCAGTGACCCCTGAGAATCCTGTGTCACCCAATGACCCTTGAGAATCCTGTGTCACCCAGTGACCCCTGAGAATCCTGTGTCACCCAATGACCCTTGAGAATCCTGTGTCACCCAATGACCCCTGACAATCCTGTCACCCAATGACCCCTGAGAATCCCGAGTCACCCAATGACCCCTGAGAATCCTGTCAACCAGTGAGCCCTGAGAATCCTGTCACCCAGTGACCCCTGAGAATCCTGTCACCCAATGACCCCTGAGAATCCTGTCACCCAGTGACCCCTGAGAATCCTGTCACCCAGTGACCCCTGAGAATCCCGTGTTACCCAGTGACCCCTGAGAATCTTGTGTCACCCAGTGACCCCTGAGAATCTTGTGTCACCCAGTGACCCCTGAGAATCCCGTGTCACCCAGTGACCCCTGAGAATCCCATGTCACCCAGTAACCCCTGAGAATCCTGTCACCCAATGACCCCTGAGAATCCTGTGTCACCCAGTGACCCCTGAGAATCCCGTGTCACCCAGTGACCCCTGAGAATCCTGTCACCCAGTGACCTCTGAGAATCCTGTCACCCAATGACCCCTGAGAATCCTGTCACCCAGTGACCCCTGAGAATCCTGTGTCACCCAGTGACCTCTGAGAATCCCATGTCACCCAGTGACCCCTGAGAATCTTGTGTCACCCAGTGACCCCTGAGAATCCTGTGTCACCCAGTGACCCCTGAGAATCCTGTGTCACCCAATGACCCCTGAGAATCCTGTGTCACCCAGTGACCCCTGAGAATCCTGTGTCACCCAATGACCCTTGAGAATCCTGTGTCACCCAATGACCCCTGAGAATCCTGTCACCCAAGGACCCCTGAGAATCCCGAGTCACCCAATGACCCCTGAGAATCCTGTCACCCAGAGAGCCCTGAGAATCCTGTCACCCAGTGACCCCTGCGAATCCTGTCACCCAATGACCCCTGAGAATCCTGTCACCCAGTGACCCCTGAGAATCCTGTCACCCAGTGACCCCTGAGAATCCCGTGTCACCCAGTGACCCCTGAGAATCTTGTGTCACCCAGTGACCCCTGAGAATCTTGTGTCACCCAGTGACCCCTGAGAATCCCGTGTCACCCAGTGACCCCTGAGAATCCTGTGTCACCCAGTGACCCCTGACAATCCAGAGTCACCCAGTGACCCCTGAGAATCCTGTCACCCAGTGATCACTGAGAATCCCATGTCACCCAATGACCCCCTGAGAATCCTGTGTCACCCAATTACCCCCGATAATTCTGTCACCCAGTGACCCCTGAGAACCGTATGTCACCCAGTGACCCTAAGAATCCCATGTCACCCAATGACCTCCGAGTCTCCCAGTGACCCCTGAGAATCCTGTGTCACCCAGTGACCCCTGAGAATCCTGTGTCACCCAGTGACCCCGATAATCCTGTCACCCAATAACCCCTGAGAATCCCATGTCACCCAATAACCCCTGAGAATCCCGTGTCACCCAGTGACCCCTGAGAGTCCCGTGTTACCCAATGACCCATGAGAATCCTGTCACCCAGTGACCCCTGAGAATCCTGTGTCACCCAGTAACCCCTTGAGAATCCTGTGTCACCCAGTGACCCCTGAGAATCCTGTGTCACCCAATGACCCATGAGAATCCTGTCACCCAGTGACCCCTGAGAATCCTGTGTCACCCAGTGACCCGTGAGAATCCTGTGTCACCCAGTGACCCCTGAGAATCCTGTCACTCAATGACCCCAGAGAATCCTGTGTCACCCAGTGACCCCTGAGAATCCTGTGTCACCCAGTGACCTCAGAGAAACCTGTGTCATCCAGTGACCCCTGAGAATCCCATGTCACCCAGTAACCCCTGAGAATCCTGTCACCCAATGACCCCTGAGAATCCCGTGTCACCCAATGACCCCTGAAAATCCTGTGTCACCCAGTGACCCCTGAGAATCCTGTTACCCAGTGACCCCTGAGAATCCTGTCACCCAGTGACCCCTGAGAATCCTGTCACCCAATGACCCCTGAGAATCCTGTCACCCAGTGACCCCTGAGAATCCTGTCACCCAGTGACCTCTGAGAATCCCGTGTCACCCAGTGATCCCTAAGAATCTTGTGTAACTCAGTGACCCCTGAGAATCCTGTGTCACCCAGTGACCCCTGAGAATCCTGTGTCACCCAATGACCCCTGAGAATCCTGTGTCACCCAGTGACCCCTGAGAATCCTGTGTCACCCAATGACCCTTGAGAATCCTGTGTCACCCAATGACCCCTGAGAATCCTGTCACCCAATGACCCCTGAGAATCCTGTGTCACCCAGTGACCCCTGGGAATCCCATGTCACCCAGTGACCCCTGAGAATCCTGTGTCACCTAGTGACCCCTGAGAACCCTATGTCACCCAGTGACCCTAAGAATCCTATCACCCAATGACCTCCGAGCCACCCAGTGACCCCTGAGAATCCGGTGTCACCCAGTGACCCCTTAGAATCCTGTGTCACCCAGTGACCCCTCAGAATCCTGTGTCACCCAGTGACCCCTGAGAATCCTGTGTCACCCAGTGACCTCAGAGAAACCTGTGTCACCCAGTGACCCTAAGAATCCCGTGCCACCCAATGACCTCTGAGAACCCTATGTCACCCAGTGACCCTAAGAATCCTATCACCCAATGACCTCCGAGTCACCCAATGACCCCTGAGAATCCCATGTCACCCAGTGACCCCTGAGAATCCGGTGTCAACCAGTGACCCCTGAGAATCCTGTGTCACCCAGTGACCCCTGAGAATCCTGTGTCACCCAGTGACCCCTGAGAATCCTGTCACTCAATGACCCCTGAGAATCCTGTGTCACCCAGTGACCTCAGAGAAACCTGTGTCACCCAGTGACCCCTGAGAATCCCATGTCACCCAGTAACCCCTGAGAATCCTGTCACCCAATGACCCCTGAGAATCCTGTGTCACCCAGTGACCCCTGAGAATCCCGTGTCACCCAGTGACCCCTGAGAATCCTGTCACCCAGTGACCCCTGAGAATCCTGTCACCCAATGACCCCTGAGAATCCTGTCACCCAGTGACCCCTGAGAATCCTGTGTCACCCAGTGACCTCTGAGAATCCCGTGTCACCCAGTGACCCCTGAGAATCTTGTGTCACCCAGTGACCCGTGAGAATCCTGTGTCACCCAGTGACCCCTGAGAATCCTGTGTCACCCATTGACCCCTGAGAATCCTGTGTCACCCAGTGACCCCTGAGAATCCTGTGTCACCCAATGACCCTTGAGAATCCTGTGTCACCCAATGACCCCTGAGAATCCTGTCACCCAATGACCCCTGAGAATCCCGAGTCACCCAATGACCCCTGAGAATCCTGTCACCCAGTGAGCCCTGAGAATCCTGTCACCCAGTGACCCCTGAGAATCCTGTCACCCAATGACCCCTGAGAATCCTGTCACCCAGTGAGCCCTGAGAATCCCATGTCACCCAGTGACCTCTGAGAATCCCGTGTCACCCAGTGACCCCTGAGAATCTTGTGTCACCCAGTGACCCCTGAGAATCCTGTGTCACCCAGTGACCCCTAAGAATCCTGTGTCACCCAATGACCCCTGAGAATCCTGTGTCACCCAGTGACCCCTGAGAATCCTGTGTCACCCAATGACCCTTGAGAATCCTGTGTCACCCAGTGACCCCAGAGAATCCTGTGTCACCCAGTGACCCCTGAGAATCCTGTCACCCAATGACCCCTGAGAATCCCGAGTCACCCAGTGACCCCTGAGAATCCTGTCACTCAATGACCCCAGAGAATCCTGTGTCACCCAGTGACCCCTGAGAATCCTGTGTCACCCAGTGACCCCTGAGAACCCCATGTCACCCAGTAACCCCTGAGAATCCTGTCACCCAGTGACCCCTGAGAATCCTGTGTCACCCAGTGACCCCTGAGAATCCTGTGTCACCCAGTGACCCCTGAGAATCCTGTCACCCAATGACCCCTGAGAATCCCGTGTCACCCAATGACCCCTGAAAATCCTGTGTCACCCAGTGACCCCTGAGAATCCTGTTACCCAGTGACCCCTGAGAATCCTGTCACCCAGTGACCCCTGAGAATCCTGTCACCCAATGACCCCTGAGAATCCTGTCACCTAGTGACCCCTGAGAATCTTGTGTCACCCAGTGACCCCTGAGAATCCTGTGTCACCCAGTGACCCCTGAGAATCCTGTGTCACCCAATGACCCCTGAGAATCCTGTGTCACCCAGTGACCCCTGAGAATCCTGTGTCACCCAATGACCCTTGAGAATCCTGTGTCACCCAATGACCCCTGAGAATCCTGTCACCCAATGACCCCTGAGAATCCCGAGTCACCCAATGACCCCTGAGAATCCTGTCACCCTGTGAGCCCTGAGAATCCTGTCACCCAGTGACCCTTGAGAATCCTGTCACCCAATGACCCCTGAGAATCCTGTCACCCAGTGACCCCTGAGAATCCTGTCACCCAGTGAACCCTGAGAATCCCGTGTCACCCAGTGACCCCTGAGAATCTTGTGTCACCCAGTGACCCCTGAGAATCTTGTGTCACTCAGTGACCCCTGAGAATCCCGTGTCACCCAGTGACCCCTGACAATCCAGAGTCACCCAGTGACCCCTGAGAATCCTGTCACCCAGTGACCCCTGAGAATCCCATGTCACCCAATGACCCCCTGAGAATCCTGTGTCACCCAGTGACCCCTGAGAATCCTGTGTCACCCAATGACCCCCCGATAATCCTGTCACCCAGTGACCCCTGAGAACCGTATGTCACCCAGTGACCCTAAGAATCCCATGTCACCCAATGACCTCCGAGTCTCCCAGTGACCCCTGAGAATCCTGTGTCACCCAGTGACCCCTGAGAATCCCGTGTCACCCAGTGACCCCGATAATCCTGTCACCCAATGACCCCTGAGAATCCCATGTCACCCAATAACCCCTGAGAATCCCGTGTCACCCAGTGACCCCTGAGAGTCCTGTGTTACCCAATGACCCCTGAGAATCCTGTCACCCAGTGACCCCTGAGAATCCTGTGTCACCCAGTAACCCCTTGAGAATCCTGTGTCACCCAGTGACCCCTGAGAATCCTGTGTCACCCAATGACCCATGAGAATCCTGTCACCCAGTGACCCCTAAGAATCCTGTGTCACCCAGTGACCCCTGAGAATCCTATGTCACCCAGTGACCCCAGAGAATCTTGTGTCACCCAGTGACCCCTGAGAATCCTGTGTCACCCAGTGACCCCTGAGAATCCTGTGTCACCCAATGACCCCAGAGAATCTTGTGTCACCCAGTGACCCCAGAGAATCTTGTGTCACCCAGTGACCCCTTGAGAATCCTGTGTCACTCAATGACCCCTGAGAATCCTGTGTCACCCAATGACCCCTGAGAATCCTGTCACCCAATGACCCCTGAGAATCTTGTGTCACCCAATGACCCCTGAGAATCTTGTGTCACCCAATGACCCCTGAGAATCTTGTGTCACCCAATGACCCCTGAGAATCCTGTCACCCAATGACCCCTTGAGAATCCTGTGTCACTCAATAACCCCTGAGAATCGTGTGTCACCCAATGACCCCTGAGATTCCTGTGTCACCCAGTGACCCCGATAATCCTGTCACCCAATGACCCCTGAGAATCCCATGTCACCCAATAACCCCTGAGAATCCCGTGTCACCCAGTGACCCCTGAGAGTCCCGTGTTACCCAATGACCCATGAGAATCCTGTCACCCAGTGACCCCTGAGAATCCTGTGTCACCCAGTAACCCCTTGAGAATCCTGTGTCACCCAGTGACCCCTGAGAATCCTGTGTCACCCAGTGACCTCAGAGAAACCTGTGTCATCCAGTGACCCCTGAGAATCCCATGTCACCCAGTAACCCCTGAGAATCCTGTCACCCAATGACCCCTGAGAATCCCGTGTCACCCAATGACCCCTGAAAATCCTGTGTCACCCAGTGACCCCTGAGAATCCTGTTACCCAGTGACCCCTGAGAATCCTGTCACCCAGTGACCCCTGAGAATCCTGTCACCCAATGACCCCTGAGAATCCTGTCACCCAGTGACCCCTGAGAATCCTGTCACCCAGTGACCTCTGAGAATCCCGTGTCACCCAGTGATCCCTAAGAATCTTGTGTAACCCAGTGACCCCTGAGAATCCTGTGTCACCCAGTGACCCCTGAGAATCCTGTGTCACCCAATGACCCCTGAGAATCCTGTGTCACCCAGTGACCCCTGAGAATCCTGTGTCACCCAATGACCCTTGAGAATCCTGTGTCACCCAATGACCCCTGAGAATCCTGTCACCCAATGACCCCTGAGAATCCTGTGTCACCCAGTGACCCCTGGGAATCCCATGTCACCCAGTGACCCCTGAGAATCCTGTGTCACCTAGTGACCCCTGAGAACCCTATGTCACCCAGTGACCCTAAGAATCCTATCACCCAATGACCTCCGAGCCACCCAGTGACCCCTGAGAATCCGGTGTCACCCAGTGACCCCTTAGAATCCTGTGTCACCCAGTGACCCCTCAGAATCCTGTGTCACCCAGTGACCCCTGAGAATCCTGTGTCACCCAGTGACCTCAGAGAAACCTGTGTCACCCAGTGACCCTAAGAATCCCGTGCCACCCAATGACCTCTGAGAACCCTATGTCACCCAGTGACCCTAAGAATCCTATCACCCAATGACCTCCGAGTCACCCAATGACCCCTGAGAATCCCATGTCACCCAGTGACCCCTGAGAATCCGGTGTCAACCAGTGACCCCTGAGAATCCTGTGTCACCCAGTGACCCCTGAGAATCCTGTGTCACCCAGTGACCCCTGAGAATCCTGTCACTCAATGACCCCTGAGAATCCTGTGTCACCCAGTGACCTCAGAGAAACCTGTGTCACCCAGTGACCCCTGAGAATCCCATGTCACCCAGTAACCCCTGAGAATCCTGTCACCCAATGACCCCTGAGAATCCTGTGTCACCCAGTGACCCCTGAGAATCCCGTGTCACCCAGTGACCCCTGAGAATCCTGTCACCCAGTGACCCCTGAGAATCCTGTCACCCAATGACCCCTGAGAATCCTGTCACCCAGTGACCCCTGAGAATCCTGTGTCACCCAGTGACCTCTGAGAATCCCGTGTCACCCAGTGACCCCTGAGAATCTTGTGTCACCCAGTGACCCGTGAGAATCCTGTGTCACCCAGTGACCCCTGAGAATCCTGTGTCACCCATTGACCCCTGAGAATCCTGTGTCACCCAGTGACCCCTGAGAATCCTGTGTCACCCAATGACCCTTGAGAATCCTGTGTCACCCAATGACCCCTGAGAATCCTGTCACCCAATGACCCCTGAGAATCCCGAGTCACCCAATGACCCCTGAGAATCCTGTCACCCAGTGAGCCCTGAGAATCCTGTCACCCAGTGACCCCTGAGAATCCTGTCACCCAATGACCCCTGAGAATCCTGTCACCCAGTGAGCCCTGAGAATCCCATGTCACCCAGTGACCTCTGAGAATCCCGTGTCACCCAGTGACCCCTGAGAATCTTGTGTCACCCAGTGACCCCTGAGAATCCTGTGTCACCCAGTGACCCCTGAGAATCCTGTGTCACCCAATGACCCCTGAGAATCCTGTGTCACCCAGTGACCCCTGAGAATCCTGTGTCACCCAATGACCCTTGAGAATCCTGTGTCACCCAGTGACCCCAGAGAATCCTGTGTCACCCAGTGACCCCTGAGAATCCTGTCACCCAATGACCCCTGAGAATCCCGAGTCACCCAGTGACCCCTGAGAATCCTGTCACTCAATGACCCCAGAGAATCCTGTGTCACCCAGTGACCCCTGAGAATCCTGTGTCACCCAGTGACCCCTGAGAACCCCATGTCACCCAGTAACCCCTGAGAATCCTGTCACCCAGTGACCCCTGAGAATCCTGTGTCACCCAGTGACCCCTGAGAATCCTGTGTCACCCAGTGACCCCTGAGAATCCTGTCACCCAATGACCCCTGAGAATCCCGTGTCACCCAATGACCCCTGAAAATCCTGTGTCACCCAGTGACCCCTGAGAATCCTGTTACCCAGTGACCCCTGAGAATCCTGTCACCCAGTGACCCCTGAGAATCCTGTCACCCAATGACCCCTGAGAATCCTGTCACCTAGTGACCCCTGAGAATCTTGTGTCACCCAGTGACCCCTGAGAATCCTGTGTCACCCAGTGACCCCTGAGAATCCTGTGTCACCCAATGACCCCTGAGAATCCTGTGTCACCCAGTGACCCCTGAGAATCCTGTGTCACCCAATGACCCTTGAGAATCCTGTGTCACCCAATGACCCCTGAGAATCCTGTCACCCAATGACCCCTGAGAATCCCGAGTCACCCAATGACCCCTGAGAATCCTGTCACCCTGTGAGCCCTGAGAATCCTGTCACCCAGTGACCCTTGAGAATCCTGTCACCCAATGACCCCTGAGAATCCTGTCACCCAGTGACCCCTGAGAATCCTGTCACCCAGTGAACCCTGAGAATCCCGTGTCACCCAGTGACCCCTGAGAATCTTGTGTCACCCAGTGACCCCTGAGAATCTTGTGTCACTCAGTGACCCCTGAGAATCCCGTGTCACCCAGTGACCCCTGACAATCCAGAGTCACCCAGTGACCCCTGAGAATCCTGTCACCCAGTGACCCCTGAGAATCCCATGTCACCCAATGACCCCCTGAGAATCCTGTGTCACCCAGTGACCCCTGAGAATCCTGTGTCACCCAATGACCCCCCGATAATCCTGTCACCCAGTGACCCCTGAGAACCGTATGTCACCCAGTGACCCTAAGAATCCCATGTCACCCAATGACCTCCGAGTCTCCCAGTGACCCCTGAGAATCCTGTGTCACCCAGTGACCCCTGAGAATCCCGTGTCACCCAGTGACCCCGATAATCCTGTCACCCAATGACCCCTGAGAATCCCATGTCACCCAATAACCCCTGAGAATCCCGTGTCACCCAGTGACCCCTGAGAGTCCTGTGTTACCCAATGACCCCTGAGAATCCTGTCACCCAGTGACCCCTGAGAATCCTGTGTCACCCAGTAACCCCTTGAGAATCCTGTGTCACCCAGTGACCCCTGAGAATCCTGTGTCACCCAATGACCCATGAGAATCCTGTCACCCAGTGACCCCTAAGAATCCTGTGTCACCCAGTGACCCCTGAGAATCCTATGTCACCCAGTGACCCCAGAGAATCTTGTGTCACCCAGTGACCCCTGAGAATCCTGTGTCACCCAGTGACCCCTGAGAATCCTGTGTCACCCAATGACCCCAGAGAATCTTGTGTCACCCAGTGACCCCAGAGAATCTTGTGTCACCCAGTGACCCCTTGAGAATCCTGTGTCACTCAATGACCCCTGAGAATCCTGTGTCACCCAATGACCCCTGAGAATCCTGTCACCCAATGACCCCTGAGAATCTTGTGTCACCCAATGACCCCTGAGAATCTTGTGTCACCCAATGACCCCTGAGAATCTTGTGTCACCCAATGACCCCTGAGAATCCTGTCACCCAATGACCCCTTGAGAATCCTGTGTCACTCAATAACCCCTGAGAATCGTGTGTCACCCAATGACCCCTGAGATTCCTGTGTCACCCAGTGACCCCGATAATCCTGTCACCCAATGACCCCTGAGAATCCCATGTCACCCAATAACCCCTGAGAATCCCGTGTCACCCAGTGACCCCTGAGAGTCCCGTGTTACCCAATGACCCATGAGAATCCTGTCACCCAGTGACCCCTGAGAATCCTGTGTCACCCAGTGACCCCTGAGAATCCTGTGTCACCCAGTGACCTCAGAGAAACCTGTGTCATCCAGTGACCCCTGAGAATCCCATGTCACCCAGTAACCCCTGAGAATCCTGTCACCCAATGACCCCTGAGAATCCCGTGTCACCCAATGACCCCTGAAAATCCTGTGTCACCCAGTGACCCCTGAGAATCCTGTTACCCAGTGACCCCTGAGAATCCTGTCACCCAGTGACCCCTGAGAATCCTGTCACCCAATGACCCCTGAGAATCCTGTCACCCAGTGACCCCTGAGAATCCTGTCACCCAGTGACCTCTGAGAATCCCGTGTCACCCAGTGATCCCTAAGAATCTTGTGTAACCCAGTGACCCCTGAGAATCCTGTGTCACCCAGTGACCCCTGAGAATCCTGTGTCACCCAATGACCCCTGAGAATCCTGTGTCACCCAGTGACCCCTGAGAATCCTGTGTCACCCAATGACCCTTGAGAATCCTGTGTCACCCAATGACCCCTGAGAATCCTGTCACCCAATGACCCCTGAGAATCCTGTGTCACCCAGTGACCCCTGGGAATCCCATGTCACCCAGTGACCCCTGAGAATCCTGTGTCACCTAGTGACCCCTGAGAACCCTATGTCACCCAGTGACCCTAAGAATCCTATCACCCAATGACCTCCGAGCCACCCAGTGACCCCTGAGAATCCGGTGTCACCCAGTGACCCCTTAGAATCCTGTGTCACCCAGTGACCCCTCAGAATCCTGTGTCACCCAGTGACCCCTGAGAATCCTGTGTCACCCAGTGACCTCAGAGAAACCTGTGTCACCCAGTGACCCTAAGAATCCCGTGCCACCCAATGACCTCTGAGAACCCTATGTCACCCAGTGACCCTAAGAATCCTATCACCCAATGACCTCCGAGTCACCCAATGACCCCTGAGAATCCCATGTCACCCAGTGACCCCTGAGAATCCGGTGTCAACCAGTGACCCCTGAGAATCCTGTGTCACCCAGTGACCCCTGAGAATCCTGTGTCACCCAGTGACCCCTGAGAATCCTGTCACTCAATGACCCCTGAGAATCCTGTGTCACCCAGTGACCTCAGAGAAACCTGTGTCACCCAGTGACCCCTGAGAATCCCATGTCACCCAGTAACCCCTGAGAATCCTGTCACCCAATGACCCCTGAGAATCCTGTGTCACCCAGTGACCCCTGAGAATCCCGTGTCACCCAGTGACCCCTGAGAATCCTGTCACCCAGTGACCCCTGAGAATCCTGTCACCCAATGACCCCTGAGAATCCTGTCACCCAGTGACCCCTGAGAATCCTGTGTCACCCAGTGACCTCTGAGAATCCCGTGTCACCCAGTGACCCCTGAGAATCTTGTGTCACCCAGTGACCCGTGAGAATCCTGTGTCACCCAGTGACCCCTGAGAATCCTGTGTCACCCATTGACCCCTGAGAATCCTGTGTCACCCAGTGACCCCTGAGAATCCTGTGTCACCCAATGACCCTTGAGAATCCTGTGTCACCCAATGACCCCTGAGAATCCTGTCACCCAATGACCCCTGAGAATCCCGAGTCACCCAATGACCCCTGAGAATCCTGTCACCCAGTGAGCCCTGAGAATCCTGTCACCCAGTGACCCCTGAGAATCCTGTCACCCAATGACCCCTGAGAATCCTGTCACCCAGTGAGCCCTGAGAATCCCATGTCACCCAGTGACCTCTGAGAATCCCGTGTCACCCAGTGACCCCTGAGAATCTTGTGTCACCCAGTGACCCCTGAGAATCCTGTGTCACCCAGTGACCCCTGAGAATCCTGTGTCACCCAATGACCCCTGAGAATCCTGTGTCACCCAGTGACCCCTGAGAATCCTGTGTCACCCAATGACCCTTGAGAATCCTGTGTCACCCAGTGACCCCAGAGAATCCTGTGTCACCCAGTGACCCCTGAGAATCCTGTCACCCAATGACCCCTGAGAATCCCGAGTCACCCAGTGACCCCTGAGAATCCTGTCACTCAATGACCCCAGAGAATCCTGTGTCACCCAGTGACCCCTGAGAATCCTGTGTCACCCAGTGACCCCTGAGAACCCCATGTCACCCAGTAACCCCTGAGAATCCTGTCACCCAGTGACCCCTGAGAATCCTGTGTCACCCAGTGACCCCTGAGAATCCTGTGTCACCCAGTGACCCCTGAGAATCCTGTCACCCAATGACCCCTGAGAATCCCGTGTCACCCAATGACCCCTGAAAATCCTGTGTCACCCAGTGACCCCTGAGAATCCTGTTACCCAGTGACCCCTGAGAATCCTGTCACCCAGTGACCCCTGAGAATCCTGTCACCCAATGACCCCTGAGAATCCTGTCACCTAGTGACCCCTGAGAATCTTGTGTCACCCAGTGACCCCTGAGAATCCTGTGTCACCCAGTGACCCCTGAGAATCCTGTGTCACCCAATGACCCCTGAGAATCCTGTGTCACCCAGTGACCCCTGAGAATCCTGTGTCACCCAATGACCCTTGAGAATCCTGTGTCACCCAATGACCCCTGAGAATCCTGTCACCCTGTGAGCCCTGAGAATCCTGTCACCCAGTGACCCTTGAGAATCCTGTCACCCAATGACCCCTGAGAATCCTGTCACCCAGTGACCCCTGAGAATCCTGTCACCCAGTGAACCCTGAGAATCCCGTGTCACCCAGTGACCCCTGAGAATCTTGTGTCACCCAGTGACCCCTGAGAATCTTGTGTCACTCAGTGACCCCTGAGAATCCCGTGTCACCCAGTGACCCCTGACAATCCAGAGTCACCCAGTGACCCCTGAGAATCCTGTCACCCAGTGACCCCTGAGAATCCCATGTCACCCAATGACCCCCTGAGAATCCTGTGTCACCCAGTGACCCCTGAGAATCCTGTGTCACCCAATGACCCCCCGATAATCCTGTCACCCAGTGACCCCTGAGAACCGTATGTCACCCAGTGACCCTAAGAATCCCATGTCACCCAATGACCTCCGAGTCTCCCAGTGACCCCTGAGAATCCTGTGTCACCCAGTGACCCCTGAGAATCCCGTGTCACCCAGTGACCCCGATAATCCTGTCACCCAATGACCCCTGAGAATCCCATGTCACCCAATAACCCCTGAGAATCCCGTGTCACCCAGTGACCCCTGAGAGTCCTGTGTTACCCAATGACCCCTGAGAATCCTGTCACCCAGTGACCCCTGAGAATCCTGTGTCACCCAGTAACCCCTTGAGAATCCTGTGTCACCCAGTGACCCCTGAGAATCCTGTGTCACCCAATGACCCATGAGAATCCTGTCACCCAGTGACCCCTAAGAATCCTGTGTCACCCAGTGACCCCTGAGAATCCTATGTCACCCAGTGACCCCAGAGAATCTTGTGTCACCCAGTGACCCCTGAGAATCCTGTGTCACCCAGTGACCCCTGAGAATCCTGTGTCACCCAATGACCCCAGAGAATCTTGTGTCACCCAGTGACCCCAGAGAATCTTGTGTCACCCAGTGACCCCTTGAGAATCCTGTGTCACTCAATGACCCCTGAGAATCCTGTGTCACCCAATGACCCCTGAGAATCCTGTCACCCAATGACCCCTGAGAATCTTGTGTCACCCAATGACCCCTGAGAATCTTGTGTCACCCAATGACCCCTGAGAATCTTGTGTCACCCAATGACCCCTGAGAATTCTGTCACCCAATGACCCCTTGAGAATCCTGTGTCACTCAATAACCCCTGAGAATCGTGTGTCACCCAATGACCCCTGAGATTCCTGTGTCACCCAGTGACCCCGATAATCCTGTCACCCAATGACCCCTGAGAATCCCATGTCACCCAATAACCCCTGAGAATCCCGTGTCACCCAGTGACCCCTGAGAGTCCCGTGTTACCCAATGACCCATGAGAATCCTGTCACCCAGTGACCCCTGAGAATCCTGTGTCACCCAGTAACCCCTTGAGAATCCTGTGTCACCCATTGACCCCTGAGAATCCTGTGTCACCCAATGACCCATGAGAATCCTGTCACCCAGTGACCCCTAAGAATCCTGTGTCACCCAGTGACCCCAGAGAATGTTGTGTCACCCAGTGACCCCTGAGAATCCTGTGTCACCCAGTGACCCCAGAGAATCTTGTGTCACCCAGTGACCCCTGAGAATCCTGTGTCACCCAGTGACCCCTGAGAATCCTGTGTCACCCAATGACCCCAGAAAATCTTGTGTCACCCAGTGACCCCAGAGAATCTTGTGTCACCCAGTGACCCCTTGAGAATCCTGTGTCACCCAATGACCCCAGAGAATCTTGTGTCACCCAGTGACCCCAGAGAATCTTGTGTCACCCAGTGACCCCTGAGAATCCTGTGTCACCCAGTGACCCCTGAGAATCCTGTGTCACCCAATGACCCCAGAGAATCTTGTGTCACCCAGTGACCCCAGAGAATCTTGTGTCACCCAGTGACCCCTTGAGAATCCTGTGTCACCCAATGACCCCTGAGAATCCTGTCACTCAATGACCCCTGAGAATCCTGTGTCACCCAATGACCCCTGAGAATCTTGTGTCACCCAATGACCCCTGAGAATCCTGTCACCCAATGACCCCTTGAGAATCCTGTGTCACTCAATGACCCCTGAGAATCGTGTGTCACCCAATGACCCCTGAGATTCCTGTGTCACCCAGTGACCCCGATAATCCTGTCACCCAATGACCCCTGAGAATCCCATGTCACCCAATAACCCCTGAGAATCTCATGTCACCCAATAACCCCTGAGAATCCCGTGTCACCCAGTGACCCCTGAGAGTCCCGTGTTACCCAATGACCCATGAGAATCCTGTCACCCAGTGACCCCAGAGAATGTTGTGTCACCCAGTGACCCCTGAGAATCCTGTGTCACCCAGTGACCCCTGAGAATCCTGTGTCACCCAATGACCCCAGAGAATCTTGTGTCACCCAGTGACCCCAGAGAATCTTGTGTCACCCAGTGACCCCTTGAGAATCCTGTGTCACTCAATGACCCCTGAGAATCCTGTGTCACCCAATGACCCCTGAGATTCCTGTGTCACCCAGTGACCCCTGAGAATCCTGTCACCCAATGACCCCTGAGAATCCTGTGCCACCCAATGACCCCTGAGAATCCTGTCACCCAGTGACTCCTGAGAATCCTGTCACTCAGTGACCCCTGAGAATCTTGTCACCCAATGACCCTTGAGAATCCTGTCACCCAATGACCCCTGAGAATCCTGTCACCCAGTGACCCCTGAAAATCCCGTGTCACCCAGTGACCCCTGACAATCCCGAGTCACCCAGTGACCCCTGAGAATCCCGTCACCCAGTGCCCCCTATGAATCCCATGTCACCCAATGACCCCCTAAGAATCCTGTGTCACCCAGTGACCCCTGAGAATCCTGTTGTCACGGAACGTCCCACACTCCGCTTGAGTGCTTCCGTCAGTATACCGCTTCCTAAGTTCTGGAACACGAGTCCAATGGATCTGGCTATAGGAACCCCCAAGAACTAGACAACACCAGTCTTGGAGTACATGAGGACTAACCTCTCTGAGCACAAAACAAGGCGACACTTGTTGCTAACATGAACTCTCTTTATTCAGAACCAGAATACAGTCTTATATACAGGAGAAGATAGTACTTTAACAATACAAACGTAACCTAATTAACATGAGCTAATTAACTAATCCTTTATACAGCCTAGGAGATTGAGACATGACCTTTTGCCCAGACTGAGTTATTTATCACAGGACATTTTCTCACAATAGCAGCAGCTCCAATAGGAGTCGTCCCGTCTCCTACATTGTATAGAGGACAATGTGATCAGCTCATTCAATTAACATAAACACATTATAGCAGAGAACAAGACAGGTAGTTGGAGTTGATGACACCAGCATCTCCTCACAGTATGTGTCCCAACAGAATGAATCAAACAACATACAATATATACATATATACACGACTGAGTCCGACTAGTACAGTTCGGACTGGATTTCTAATTCACCTCACATAGAGTATTGTTAATTGAAAATCCAGGGCCCATAATCAAAAGGCAAGAGGCTTGCGTTCAGTCCTCTCCAACAGCCTCTGTCCCGACTAGGTCTGTCACACCTGTGTCACCCAATGCCCCCCCGATAATCCTGTCACCCAGTGACCCCAGAGAATCCTGTGTCACCCAGTGACCCCTGAGAATCCTGTCACCCAGTGACCCCTGAGAATCCTGTCACCCAGTGACCCCTGAGAATCCTGTGTCACCCAGTGACCCCTGAGAATCCTGTCACCCAGTGACCCCTGAGAATCCTGTCACCCAGTGACCCCTGAGAATCCTGTGTCACCCAGTGACCCCTGAGAATCCTGTCACCCAGTGACCCCTGAGAATCCTGTCACCCAGTGACCCCTGAGAATCCTGTGTCACCCAGTGACCCCTGAGAATCCTGTGTCACCCAGTGACCCCTGAGAATCCTGTGTCACCCAGTGACCCCTGAGAATCTTGTGTCACCCAGTGACCCCTGAGAATCCTGTGTCACCCAGTCACCCCTGAGAATTAAAATCCGATCTTCATCTTCACATTGTCCTCCAATGATCTGCAGACTCCTCCTATCACTCTGAACCATCTGGAAGTTCGTAAACTTCCTTTGTGAAGACCCCAAACATTTCCCTCCTGGAATTCTGTGACACAGAGTTACTGCATCCTGTGAGTAGGTACTGTTGTGTCACACCTTTCACAGAGCCCGCCTTCTGAGGGGTGGAGTTTCAGGAGGCAGAGTCAGTACAGCAATCAGCACAGTACCATGGGATATGTAGTCCTTAGAAATGGAAGAGAATCTGCAAAGCATGCTGGGAATCCAGGCATTTGTGGAAAGAGACAGCAGGCAGGCAGTTCTCACGTCATGAAAAGAGATTTTAAAGTAATATTATTTGTATAGTATAACCCTTTTACGCCTAAGCCTATTTTTGACATTTGTTGCTTACAAGTTAAAATCCGTATTTTTTGCAAGAAAATTACTTAGAACCCCCAAACATTATATATATTTATTTTTTTATTTTTTTGCAGCAAACAGAGGTCACATATTTGCGTACGGTCGGGGTGAAGGGAATAATATATACATATATATATATATATATATATATATATATACAGTGGAGACGGAAAGTATTCCGACCCCCTTAAACTTTTCACTCTTTGTTATATTGCAGCCATTTGCTAAAATCATTTAAGTTGATTTTTTTCCTCATTAATGTACACACAGCACCCCATATTGTACACACAGCACCCTATATTGTACACACAGCACCCCATATTGTACACACAGCACCCCATATTGTACACACAGCACCTCATATTGTACACACAGCACCCCATATTGTACACACAGCACCCCATATTGTACACACAGCACCTCATATTGTACACACAGCACCCCATATTGTACACACAGCACTCCATATTGTACACACAGCACTCCATATTGTACACACAGCACCCCATATTGTACACACATCACCCCATATTGTACACACAGCACCTCATATTGTACACACAGCACCCCATATTGTACACACAGCACTCCATATTGTACACACAGCACTCCATATTGTACACACAGCACCCCATATTGTACACACATCACCCCATATTGTACACACAGCGCCCCATATTGTACACACAGCACCCCATATTGTACACACAGCACCTCATATTGTACACACAGCACCCCATATTGTACACACAGCACTCCATATTGTACACACAGCACTCCATATTGTACACACAGCACCCCATATTGTACACACAGCACCCCATATTGTACACACAGCACCCCATATTGTACACACAGCACCCCATATTGTACACACAGCACCCCATATTGTACACACAGCACCCCATATTGTACACACAGCGCCCCATATTGTACACACAGCACCTCATATTGTACACACAGCACCCCATATTGTACACACAGCACCCCATATTATACACACAGCCCCCCACATTGTACACACAGCACCCCATATTGACAGAAAAACACAGAATTGTTGACATTTTTGCAGATTTATTAAAAAAGAAAACCTGAAATATCACATGGTCCTAAGTATTCAGACCCTTTGCTGTGACACTCATATATATAACTCAGGTGCTGTCCATTTCTTCTGATCATCCTTGAGATGGTTCTACACCTTCATTTGAGTCCAGCTGTGTTTGATTATACTGATTGGACTTGATTAGGAAAGCCACACACCTGTCTATATAAGACCTTACAGCTCACAGTGCATGTCAGAGCAAATGAGAATCATGAGGTCAAAGGAACTGCCTGAATAGCCCAGAGACAGAATTGTGGCAAGGCACAGATCTGGACAAGGTTACAAAAACATTTCTGCTGCACTTAAGGTTCCTAAGAGCACAGTGGCCTCCATAATCCTTAAATGGAAGATGTTTGGGACGACCAGAACCCTTCCTAGAGCTGGCCGTCCAGCCAAACTGAGCTATCGGGGGAGAAGAGCCTTAGTGAGAGAGGTAAAGAAGAACCCAAAGATCACTGTGGCTGAGCTCCAGAGATGCAGTCGGGAGATGGGAGAAAGTTGTAGAAAGTCAACCATCACTGCAGCCCTCCACCAGTCGGGGCTTTATGGCAGAGTGGCCCGACGGAAGCCTCTCCTCAGTACAAGACACATGAAAGCCGCATGGAGTTTGCTAAAAAAAACACTTGAAGGACTCCAAGATGGTGAGAAATAAGATTCTCTGGTCTGATGAGACCAAGATAGAACTTTTTGGCCTTAATTCTAAGCGGTATGTGTGGAGAAAACCAGGCACTGCTCATCACCTGTCCAATACAGTCCCAACAGTGAAGCATGGTGGTGGCAGCATCATGCTGTGGGGGTGTTTTTCAGCTGCAGGGACAGGACGACTGGTTGCAATCGAGGGAAAGATGAATGCGGCCAAGTACAGGGATATCCTGGACGAAAACCTTCTCCAGAGTGCTCAGGACCTCAGACTGGGCCGAAGGTTTACCTCCCAACAAGACAATGGCCCTAAGCACACAGCTAAAATAACGAAGGAGTGGCTTCACAACAACTCTGTGACTGTTCTTGAATGGCCCGCCAGAGCCCTGACTTAAACCCAATTGAGCATCTCTGGAGAGACCTAAAAATGGCCGTCCACCAACGTTTACCATCCCCCCTGACAGAACTGGAGAGGATCTGCAAGGAGGAATGGCAGAGGATCCCCAAATCCAGGTGTGAAAAACTTGTTGCATCTTTCCCAAAAAGACTCATCAAAAGGGGCTTCTACTAAATACTGAGCAAAGGGTCTGAATACTTAGGACCATGTGAGATTTCAGTTTTTATTTTTTAATAAATCTGCAAAAATGTCAACAATTCTGTGTTTTTCTGTCAATATGGGGTGCTGTGTGTACAATATGGGGTGCTGTGTGTACAATATGGGGGGCTGTGTGTACAATATGGGGGGCTGTGTGTACAATATGGGGGGCTGTGTGTACAATATGGGGGGCTGTGTGTACAATATGGGGTGCTGTGTGTACAATATGGGGTGCTGTGTGTACAATATGGGGGGCTGTGTGTACAATATGGGTGCTGTGTGTACAATATGGGGGGCTGTGTGTACAATATGGGGTGCTGTGTGTACAATATGGGGTGCTGTGTGTACATTAATGAGGAAAAAATGAACTTAAATTATTTTAGAAAATGGCTGCAATATAACAAAGAGTGAAAAATTGAAGTGAAGTCAATACTTTGTAGAACCCCCTTTCTCTACAAGTCTTTTTGGGGGTGTCTCTACCAGCTTTGCACATCTAGAGAGGACATTTCTGCCCATTCTTCTTAGTAAAATATCTCAAGCTCTGTCAGATTGGATGGAGAGCGTCTGTGAACAGCAATTTTCAAGTCTTGCCACAGATTCTCAATGTGATTTAGGTCTGGACTGTGACTGGGCCATTCTAACACATGAATATGATCTGATCTAAACCATTCCATTGTAGCTCTGGCTGGATGTTTCGGGTCGTTGTCCTGCTGGAAAGTGAACCTCCGCCCCAGTCTCAAGTCTTTTGCAGACCCTTATGCCCCGTACACACAATAGGATTTTCCGACAACAAAATCCATGTTTTTTTTCCGACGGATGTTGGCTCAAACTTGTCTTGCATACACATGGTCTCACAAAGTTGGTCGGAAATTCCGAACGCCAAGAACGCGCCTTCTTCCACATGTTTGCTGTGTCCTCCACATGGCTTCTCACAAACTACAAACAGGACTTCTTATGACTTTCTTTCACCAATGTCTTTCTTCTTGTCACTCTTCCATAAAGGGCAGATTTGTGGAGAACACGACTAATAGTTGTCCTGTGGACAGATTCTCCCACCTGAGCTGTGGATCTCTGCAGCTCCTCCAGAGTTACCATGGACCTCTTGGCTCTTCTCTGATGAATGCTCTCCTTGCCCGGCCGGTCAGTTTAGGTGGACGGCCATGTCTTGGTAGGTTTGCAGTTGTGCCATACTCTTTCCATTTTCCGATGATGGATTGAACAGAGCTCTGTGAGATGTTCAAAGCTTGGGATCGTTTTTTTATAACCTAACCCTGCTTTATACTTCTCCACAACTTTATCCCTGACCTGTCTGGTGTGTTCCTTGGCCTTCATGATGCTGTTTGTTCACTAAGGTTCTCTAACAAACCTCTGAGGGCTTCACAGAACAGCTGTATTTATACTGGGATTAAACTACACACAGGTGGACTCTATTTACTAATTAGGTGACTTCTGAAGGCAATTGGTTCCTCTAGATTTTAGTTAGGGGCATCAGAGTAAAGGGGGCGCCATACAAATGCCCCCCCCCCCCCCACACACACACACACACACACACTTTTCACATATTTATTTGTATCATTTATCATTTTCCTTCCACTTCACAATTATGTGACACTTTGTGTTGGTCTATCACATAAAATCCCAATAAAATACATTCACATTTTTGGTTGTAACATGAAAAGATGTGGAGAATTCCAAGGGGATGAATACTTTATCAAGGCACTGTATATATACTTTATTCTTTCAATAATACATATTTAGTTTATATGTTATTTATATCTGCTCTTATTATATTTTTAGCATTTTATTTAAAAATTTCCACTCATTTTCATTATTATATTACTATTTTATATTACTTTTATATATATTATTTAAATAGTATCTACTGTAGTTTATTTTATATTGTTTTTATTTACTATTATTATATTTTTATTATATTATTTATTGATTTTCATCCATTTTTGTTATCATATTTTTGTATATGATATTTTATAATTACTTTTATATTATATTGATTATTTAAATAATATGCATCTAGTTTATGTTATATTGTTTTTCTTTACTATTATTATATTTTTACTATATTATTTATTGATTTTCGTCCATTTTTGTTATCATATTTTTGTATATTATATTTCATAGTTATTTTTAAACTATATTGATTATTTAAATAATATGCATCTAGTTTATGTTATATTGTTTTTATTTACTATTATTATATTTTTACTATATTATTTATTGATTTTCGTCCATTTTTGTTATCATATTTTTGTATATTATATTTTATAATTATTTTTAAATTATATTGATTATTTAAATAATATGCATCTAGTTTATGTTATATTGTTTTTATTTACTATTATTATATTTTTATTATATTATTTATTGATTTTCGTCCATTTTTGTTATCATATTTTTGTATATTATATTTCATAGTTATTTTTAAACTATATTGATTATTTAAATAATATGCATCTAGTTTAAGGTATATTTTTTACCACTACTGTATTTTTATTATATTATTTAATTCTATGATTTATCCATTTTTATGATCATATTTTTGTTTATTATATATTGTTTATATGTTATGCTAGTTACTATTATTATATTTTATTATTATATTGTTTTATATATATATATCAAAGGTCATCCATGTGTAAATCTCCCGGATAGTATATATACACAGTATATACATTTTGTCTCCTTCCAATGATATAGATTTTTTTGCAGTGAGTACCCCGCTGGCTTCGCACTCCTCGTCACGTTGAATTTTTTTCCTCGTACAGAACGCGCCGGCCATAAACTGACGCCGATCCCCGCCAGGACGAACCTTTAATAGTTTAATCCAACCTTTTCCCTTATACGGCCATCAGGACGTTTTATGGATCCTTATAAAATAAAAGCCATTATCGTCCGATCGATAAAACAGCTGCGCTCCAGCTGCGGGGGGAGGGAGGGGGGGGGGAGGGACTCGGAGAATGTAAAGCGGAGAGGCGTTGCGCAGCGGACGCCACAGTGAGAGGTGAGGATGGGTCTGTCCGGAGACGGGCCGGGAGAGGATGGAAAAACAAGACGTCCCGGCTGGAGGACGGAGGAGGAAGACGCAGAAGCCGAACAGCAGGGAAGCGCTCTGTGAACTCTAAAATAAATACGCTCCGCATTATCTCATCGTACGGAATGTCCCGCGAATGTCCGTCTGTCCATTTTACAAAGTTACTATGTACAGTCTGATCACTGGGGGAGGAAAGACGGGGAAATGCTTTCAACTGCCTGCAGCAGACTGATGACATCATCTCAGCCTAGGCAAAGTCATGGGGGGAGGGGAGACTGAGAAAATGCTTCCTCCTGCATGCAGCAGACTGATGACATCATCTTATATGTATAAATGTGAGTTAGGGACCTTAGACTGTAAGTTCCTTGAGGGCAGGGACTGATGTGAGTGTATAATATAATTATGTGAAGTGCTGCGTAAATTGACAGCACTATATAAGTACCTGTAATAAATAAACGAATAAATACATTTCAGCCTAGGCAAAGTTGCTGGGGGGAGGGGAGACTGAGGAAATTCTTCCTCCTGCCTGCAGCAGACTGATGACATTATCTCAGCCTAGGGAAACTCACTGACTGGAGGTCAAAGATGGCTCTTTAAAGCGGAGTTCCACCCAAAAGTGGAACTTCCGCTCATTTGTCTCCTCTACCCGTCTTTGACAGGTATCCTGTTCCCACTTCTGGGAGTCCGGGTCTCACTCCCTCCTCCTCTCCCTGTCGCCGGGCCAGTAGGAGAGAGGATCGGGGCCTCGCGCATGCGCAGTAGGCTTCCTGGTATGAAGCCGTAAGGCTAAATTGCCGGGCTCCCTTACCTGCAATGGCGGCGGCAGCACCACACAGCTGATGGAAACATCAGATGAGGTGCCGACATTGCAGGACTCCAGGACAGGTAAGTGTCCGATTATGAAAAGCCAACCGCTGCGGTATGTGTGTAGTATGTATGTAGTATGTGTGTAATATGTGTACAGAATGTATGTAGTATGTGTGTAGTATGTGTACAGTATGTGTGTAGTATGTGTATAGTATGTGTACAGTATGTGTACAGTATGTGTACAGTATGTGTGTAGTATGTGTATAGTATGTGTACAGTATGTGTGTAGTATGTGTACAGTATGTGTATAGTATGTGTGTAGTATGTGTGTAGTATGTGTATAGTATGTGTACAGTATGTGTATAGTATGTGTATAGTATGTGTATAGTATGTGTATAGTATGTGTACAGTATGTGTGTAGTATGTGTACAGTATGTGTGTAGTATGTGTATAGTATGTGTACAGTATGTGTGTAGTATGTGTGTAGTATGTGTAGTATGTGTGTAGTATGTGTGTAGTATGTGTGTAGTTTGTGTGCAGTATGTGTGTAGTATGTGTAGTATGTGTGTAGTATGTGTGTAGTATGTGTACAGTATGTGTGTAGTATGTGTATAGTATGTGTATCGTATGTGTGTAGTATGTGTGTAGTATGTGTATAGTATGTGTGTAGTATGTGTGTAGTATGTGTGTAGTATGTGTATAGTATGTGTGTAGTATGTGTATAGTATATGTACAGTATGTGTATAGTATGTGTATAGTATGTGTGTAGTATTTGTACAGTATGTGTGCAGTATGTGTGTAGTATGTGTGTAGTATGTGTATAGTATGTGTGTAGTATGTGTGTAGTATGTGTGTAGTATGTGTACAGTATGTGTGTAGTATGTGTACAGTATGTGTGTAGTATGTGTTTAGTATGTGTGTAGTATGTGTATAGTATGTGTGTAGTATTTGTACAGTATGTGTGCAGTATGTGTGTAGTATGTGTGTAGTATGTGTGTAGTATGTGTATAGTATGTGTATAGTATGTGTGTAGTATGTGTGTAGTATGTGTGTAGTATGTGTATAGTATGTGTGTAGTATGTGTGTAGTATGTGTATAGTATGTGTGTAGTATGTGTGTAGTATGTGTGTAGTATGTGTGTAGTATGTGTACAGTATGTGTAGCTGCTGGCTTTTATTTTTTTGTGGGCGGAGCACGTCTTTAATGACATGAGGTGGATCTTTCCTGAGCGATGATCCTGTTGCTTTATATGGTGACATGTCTGGGATTTATTCCTGGAGATTGACATTGTTCCTAAAATCCTGGAACTGTGACTTTTGCCCCCAAATAGTGGATTTCCTGGTGGAGATTCCTTTCTGTTTCCTCGGCGGGCGTCATATAAATATCGGCGGCACTCCGGTGTAGGAAGTGAGGCCGGGATGCGGTGAGGAGTATTTTTACCTCCTCGGAATATCAGTGACATGTTTGGAATTCCACGTTTGCTGCTTTCCAGACGTTTCCGCTGCGAAGATTTGTGTCCCGGAGCGTGGATATGGAAATGTCCGGCCGCTCATTGTTATGAGATCATCAGAATGCAAAAATCTGCAACTCGGAAAGATGTGCGAGGTGCGCTGTCCGCATTCCCAGCGTTTTTGGCATTTAAAGCTGAACTCCGGCCGCAAAAAACTTTCATTCAAAAATACTCCTCAATAGTCACAAAGGATATAAATTAAATTTTCTGTGCCCCAAATGCCTTTTTAAACCCAGATATTACCTCGTAAAAATAGCCGTGACATCATCGCTGTGCTGTACATAGCCTGCACAGAAAGCAGAACTGTGGGAGGGGCCCAGGGCTCCACCCACTACAGAAAATGACAGGAGGGGGCAGAGACAAGACCGGTCACCCTGCACAAGGAGAGTAGAACTGTGGGAGGGGCTCAGCAGACCCCACCCACTACAGAAAGCTTCAGGAGGGGGCGGAGACAAGACCTGTCACCCTGCACAAGGAGAGAGAGTAGAGCTGTGGGAGGGGCTCAGCAGACCCCACCCACTACAGAAAGCTTCAGGAGGGGGCGGAGACAAGACCGGTCACCCTGCACAAGGAGAGTAGAACTGTGGGAGGGGCTCAGCAGACCTCATCCACTACAGAAAGCTTCAGGAGGGGGCGGAGACAAGACCTGTCACCCTGCACAAGAAGAGGGCGCAGAGCTGTGGGAGGGGCCAAGCAGGCTCCACCCACTACAGAAAACTACAGAAAGGGGGCGGAGACATTGCATCGTTACATCTTGTTGTATCTTGCTGTATATTGTTGAATTGTGTGATATCTTGTTGTATTTTGTGGTATGTTGCATCCTATTACATCTTTTTGCATCTTGTACATTGTATATTAGAAGAAAAAGGGAAAGTTTTGCACTTGGCTAATATTTTTATCAAGTACGGCTGCAACACAATCGTCTAAATACTGGACTAATAAAAAATGTGTATAAAAATAGTGCTCTGTTCCTTTTTAAATAATAAATGTATCCAAAAAGTACTCTTCAAGTAACATCCAGTAAATTACTTCTCAAAAGAACAATATAAAGTGCAAGTGTCAACAGTAAAAATAAACATATGCAATAATATATAAATAAAACATAAAGTCCATTAAATCATATTAATTATTTGTGAGGACAATCCAATAACAATGTGCCAAATATTGAAAGTGCTCAAAAACCAGTGAGAACTTTCAATATTTGGCACATTCTTGTTTTATCTTGCATAGTGTTGCATTGTGTGGTATCTTGTTGCATCTTTTTGCACCTTGGTGCATCTTGTTATATCTTGTTGTATTTTGTATATTATCACATCTTGTTTTATCTTGTGGTATGTTGTTGTATCTTCTTGTATCTTCTTATATCTTGCTGTATCTTGTTACATCTAGTTGCGTCTTGTATAGCGTTGCATTGTGTGGTAATTTGTGGTATCTTGTTGTATCTTTTTACACCTTGATGTATCTTGTTATATGTTGTTGTATCTTGTTGTATCTTGTGGTATCTTTTTGTATCTTGTGGTATCTTTCTGTATCTTGTGGTATCTTTTTGCATATTGTGGTATCTTCTTGTATCTTGTGGTATCTTTTTGCATCTTGTGGTATCTTTTTGTATCCCGTGGTATCTTTCTGTATCTTGTGGTATCTTTTTGCATCTTCTGGTATCTTCTTGTGTCTTGTGGTATCTTCTTGTATCTCATGGTATCTTTTTGTATCTTGTGGTATCTTGTTGTATCTTGCTGTATATTACTGTATCTTGTTGTATCTTGTGGTATCGTTTTGCATCTTTTGGTATCTTCTTGTATCTTGTGGTATCTTCTTGTATCTCATGATATCTTTTTGCATCTTGTGGTATCTTTTTGTACCTTGTGGTATCTTCTTGTATCTTGCTGTATCTTCTTGTATCTTGCTGTACATTACTGTATCTTGTATCTTATTGTATCTTCTTGTATCTCGTAGTATCTTGCTGTATATTTCTGTATCTTGTGGTATCTTTTTGTTTCTTGTGGTATCTTCTTGTATCTTGCTGTCCATTACTGTATCTTGTATCTTTTTGTATCTGGTGGTATCTTATTGTACCTTCGTGTATCTTGCTGTATCTTGTATCTTCTTGTATCTTGTGGTATCTTTTTGTATCTTCTTATATCACGTGGTATCTTCTTGTATCGTGCTGTACATTACTGTATCTTGTATCTTATTGTATCTTGTAGTATCTTGCTGTATATTTCTGTATCTTGTATCTTGTGGTATCTTTTTGTATCTTGTGGTATCTTATTGTACCTTTGTGTATCTTGCTGTATCTTGTATCTTCTTGTATCTTGTGGTATCTTTTTGTATCTTGTGGTATCTTCTTGTATCTTGTGGTATCTTTTTGTATCTTCTTATATCATGTGGTATCTTCTTGTATCTTGCTGCATCTTGTTTTATCTTCTTGTATCTTGTGGTAACTTGTTGTATCTTGTGGTATATTGATGTATCTTGCTGTATCTTGTATCTTGTTGTATCTTCTTGTATCTCGTGGTATCTTTTCATATTTTGTGGTATCTTCTTGTATCTTGTGGTATCTTCTTGTATCTTGTGGTATCTTCTTATATCATGTGGTATCTTTTTGTATCTTGCTGTATCTTGTTGTATCTTCTTGTTGTAACAGGTTAACACTTCTGACACATAAATGTTGATTTTTCATGATAATGATGAGTTGATAGAAGACGGTGACATCTTGTCTGTTGTAATACGCAATGTGGACATTCTCAGGAACATATGGAAGGTCCCCGGAGTCATTGTCCCTTCTCTGACAACACGGGGGCACTGACCCCGAGTTCAGCACAACCTCTTGTAACAGGAACTGATAACATTCCACAAGTGTCTCCATATCCTCCGCTTCAAACGTGTCCATCACCCGCCTGTGGGAAAGCGGACACATCGCTGCCAGAAGCCAAATTCATTCAAGTGAAGGAGGAGGAATGAATTTGAAAAATTCTGCATGGCCAATAGCGGAAGTGTCCTATTCAGGAAAATGCACTGTATGCGCATGCATGGGTAAAAAAACACAGATACAATGAAGCACTGTTGTTTACACGAGTACAGGGGTGTACAGCCATTCACTTCTATGACGGACTATATGCCCCACCTACGGCTCCCCAGATGCAGAAAAAATCCAAACTTTTTAAACTTTGTTAAAACTTTATTCAACCTAAAGCAGCATACAGCATGTCCCCGACTGAGAAATGCCTTTCCAAAGGGATAAAACGCGGTGGAACTTTCTCGGACAGGGACGTGATTTATGCTGTTTGTGGTTGAATAAAGTTTTAACAAAGAAGTGACATCATGAGTGTGCGGGCTGCAGCTGATTACAGTCTTGGTCCTAGCAGTGTGGATGGGCTCCTTTGCCAACACCTGACATTGCAACGGTGGATGAGAAGCTCGGCGCCTGGAGAGCTGCTGATTGGTCTGGATCGTCTAATATTGGAGATTTTATGCCAATATTCTCCGTGTACCCTTAAGAATTCCTTCTTTTGTTGTTTTACAAACTGTTCTTTGTGTTTATGTATCATTTTCCTTGTTACAGCTGACCTCCGGCCTCCCCTTCAGTCTTGCACAGGTGTACCGGCTCCTCCCCTTCAGTCTTGCACAGGTGTACTGGCTCCTCCCCTTCGGTCTTGCACGGGTGTACCGGCTCCTCCTCTTCAGTCTTGCACAGGTGTACTGGCTCCTCCCCTTCGGTCTTGCACAGGTTTACCGGCCCCTCCCCTTCAGTCTTGCACAGGTGTACGGCTCCTCCCCTTCAGTCTTGCACAGGTGTACCGGATCCTCCCCTTCAGTCTTGCACAGTTGTAACGGCTCCTCCCCTTCAGTCTTGCACAGGTGTACCGGCTCCTCCCATTTAGTCTTGCACAGGTGTACCAGCTCCTCCCCTTCAGTCTTGCACAGGTGTACCAGCTCCTCCCCTTCAGTCTTGCACAGGTGTACCGGCTCCTCCCCTTCGGTCTTGCACAGGTGTACCGGCTCCTCCCCTTCGGTCTTGCACAGGTTTACCAGCTCCTCCCCTTCAGTCTTGCACAGGTGTACCGGCTCCTCCCCTTCAGTCTTGCACAGGTGTACCGGCTCCTCCCCTTCAGTCTTGCACAGGTGTCCCGGCTCCTCCCCTTCAGTCTTGCACAGGTGTACCGGCTCCTCCCCTTCAATCTTGCACAGGTGTACCAGCTCCTCCCCTTCAGTCTTGCACAGGTGTACCGGCTCCTCCCCTTCAGTCTTGCACAGTTGTACTGGCTCCCCCACTTCAGTCTTGCACAGTTGTACCGGCTCCTCCCCTTCAGTCTTGCACAGGTGTCCCGGCTCCTCCCCTTCAGTCTTGCACAGGTGTACCAGCTCCTCCCCTTCAGTCTTGCACAGGTATACCGGCTCCTCCCCTTCAGTCTTGCACAGGTGTCCCGGCTCCTCCCCTTCAGTCTTGCACAGTTGTACTGGCTCCCCCACTTCAGTCTTGCACAGGGGTACCGGCTCCTCCAGTTCAGTCTTGCACAGGTGTACAGGATCCTCTCCTGGACTGAAACGGCTAGCTCCTGATTTCACCGCACACTGTGAGCTTCTCACAATGTGCATTAGAAGCTGCAGCAAGTCAGATAGAGCCCCGCCTCATTACCTGGCTGGTGGACCTCCAGCATTAATTAGTTCTTTCCTCCCCAACCTGACTGTCTCTGGCCCCACCCTTTCATTCATTGGATTCCAGTTCTTTCAATTAAGGAATCTCAGCATCACATGGGGGCGTTACCCAGGGAGGTCTGTATGCAAATAGGTCTGCTTAAGAACATCCACACCCCAGTGGCGGCTGGTGCTGAAAATTTTTGGGGGAGCGCAAAAAAATTTTGAAAAAAAAACACACTGTGCCATTAACAGGTTGCCACTGTGCCATCAAATGCTGCCACTGTGTCCTCAAATGCTGCCACTGTGCCATCAAACACTGCCACTGTGTCCTCAAATGCTGCGACTGTGCCATCAAATGCTGCCACTGTGCCATCAAACACTGCCACTGTGTCCTCAAATGCTGCGACTGTGCCATCAAACACTGCCACTGTGTCCTCAAATGCTGCGACTGTGCCATCAAACACTGCCACTGTGTCCTCAAATGCTGCCACTGTGCCCATTAAACTCTGTCTCTGTGCCATCAAACGCTGCCAGTGTGCCCATCAAATTTGACACACGCTGCCACTATGTCCTCAAATGCTGCCACTGTGCCATCAAATGCTGCCAGTGTGCCCTTGAATGCCCCCAGTGTGACCCCCGCCCGCTCGCCGTCTGCCCGGAACTTACCCTGTCTTGGTGGGGCAGCGGGTGACGGCGATGAGCGGGGTCCTCCATGCGTCTCCTGCCGTCCTCATCTCCCGTCCTCTCCTCCTGATAGGCGTCCACCAGCGGCACCTGTGGTTTCAGCCAATCAGGTGACAGGTAACAGACCTGAGCACCTGATTGGCAGAGAGGTAGTTTAGTGTTAGGAAAGGGAATATTCATTCACTTTTCTAACACAGCTGAGTGACTTGCGAGCGCCCAGCATGGCGCTCACAGGTCACCTTTTTTGAAGCCTATTAGAGCCTATGGCTCTAATCAGGTGCTTCAAAAACACCCCCCTCTGCTGGAATTCAGGCGCCCTGCCCCCGAAAAGGAGGTGGCAGCGGCGGCCATAGATGGATTCATGCAATGCATGTATCTATTGGTGATAGTGGGGGTGGCAGGAGAGAGGGGGCGGCACCCGTGTGCCCTTAATGCAGGGGCCGCCACTGCCACACCCCCAGACTGACATCTGCCCATCAAGGCATTCTGATATTTACATAACTCCTCCCAAGAGCCACCCACTTCTTGAATCAGGGATGAGAGCTTTCTCTAACCCCCGGCAGCATCCTATGGTCTGTAGGGTGAAAGGTTTGTAGCAACTAATATAATTACGTTAAGAAAATAAAACCAACTCCTCTGAGGTTTGTCAGACTTGGAGGATGGATGGCGAGCAGCGCGGCGTCTCCTGGAACCCATCAATCAGTTTTGTGTGTTTTTAATTAGCAGTTATCGACTCCACACCGTCAAAAAAATGATGGTTTTTAAAAAAAGGCTGAAAACAAAGTCACAGATGGACCTTACATGGTGAGGATGGAGGACCCGACCACCCCGGCCCCAGAGACTTCTCAAATGTAGAGAGGTGAGGCTACAACGGGAGAGAAGGTTTTTGGTTGTGATGTCAAATGTCCCAGCTGGAGATATGACAGAAGACAAAACTATGATAAACCTTCTGTTTAATATTTTCATAGACCTATACTGGATCTTGAAGTTTCTGCTGTGCCCCCACAGGACAGTTTATATGTATATACATATCTCCAGCTATATGCAGACTGTTGTGTACAGGCTCTGTAGCTTAAGCTGTAAATTACACACAGAAGGAAATTACTATAAGTATTCAATGTTACACTCACCTACTACCTGATCAGTGCCGACTCCTCTTTCCGGCGCTCTCGGGATTCACCCAGAATGCTGCCACAGCGCCCAGCAGCAGCCGAGTGCCACATTTAGGAGCTCCTATGTCCCCAGCACTCCCATATCTCCAGTGTCCCCCAGTGTCTTCAGTGACCCCAGCACTCCCATATCTCCAGTGTCCCCCAGTGTCTTCAGTGACCCCAGCACTCCCATATCTCCAGTGTCCCCCAGTGTCTTCAGTGACCCCAGCGCTCCCATATCTCCAGTGTCCCCCAGTGTCTTCAGTGACCCCAGCGCTCCCATATCTCCAGTGTCCCCCAGTGTCTTCAGTGACCCCAGCACTCCCATATCTCCAGTGTCCCCCAGTGTCTTCAGTGACCCCAGCGCTCCCATATCTCCAGTGTCTTAAGTGACCCCAGCACTCCCATATCTCCAGTGTCCCCCAGTGTCTGCAGTGACCCCAGCACTCCCATATCTCCAGTGTCCCCCAGTGTCTTCAGTGACCCCAGCGCTCCCATATCTCCAGTGTCCCCCAGTGTCTTCAGTGACCCCAGCACTCCCATATCTCCAGTGTCCCCCAGTGTCTTCAGTGACCCCAGCACTCCCATATCTCCAGTGTCCCCCAGTGTCTTCAGTGACCCCAGCACTCCCATATCTCCAGTGTCCCCCAGTGTCTTCAGTGACCCCAGCACTCCCATATCTCCAGTGTCCCCAGTGTCTTCAGTGACCCCAGCGCTCCCATATCTCCAGTGTCTTAAGTGACCCCAGTGCTCCCATATCTCCAGTGTCTTCAGTGACCGCAGCGCTCCCATATCTCCAGTGTCTTCAGTGACCGCAGCACTCCCATATTTCCAGTGTCTTCAGTGACCCCAGCGCTCCCATATCTCCAGTGTCTTCAGTGACCCCAGCGCTCCCATATCTCCAGTGTCCTCAGTGACCCCAGTGCTCCCATATCTCCAGTGTCCCCAGTGTCTTCAGTGACCCCAGCACTCCCATATCTCCAGTGTCCTCAGTGACCCCAGTGCTCCCATATCTCCAGTGTCCCCAGTGTCTTCAGTGACCCCAGCGCTCCCATATCTCCAGTGTCTTCAGTGACCCCAGCGCTCCCATATCTCTAGTGTCCCCCAGTGTCTTCAGTGACCCCAGTGGTGCCATATCTCCAGTGTCCCCCAGTGTCTTCAGTGACCCCAGTGCTCCCAAATCTCCAGTGTCCTCAGTGACCCCAGCGCTCCCATATCTCCAGTGTCCTCAGTGACCCCAGTACTCCCATATCTCCAGTGTCCCCAGTGTCTTCAGTGACCCCAGCGCTCCCATATCTCCAGTGTCTTCAGTGACCCCAGCGCTCCCATATCTCTAGTGTCCCCCAGTGTCTTCAGTGACCCCAGTGGTCCCATATCTCCAGTGTCCCCCAGTGTCTTCAGTGACCCCAGTACTCCCATATTTCCAGTGTCCCCCAGTGTCTTCAGTGACCCCAGCACTCCCATATCTCCAGTGTCTTCAGTGACCCCAGCACTCCCATATCTCCAGTGTCCCCCAGTGTCTTCAGTGACCCCAGCACTCCCATATCTCCAGTGTCCCCCAGTGTCTTCAGTGACCCCAGCGCTCCCATATCTCCAGTGTCTTAAGTGACCCCAGCACTCCCATATCTCCAGTGTCTTCAGTGACCGCAGCGCTCCCATATCTCCAGTGTCTTCAGTGACCGCAGCACTCCCATATTTCCAGTGTCTTCAGTGACCCCAGCGCTCCCATATCTCCAGTGTCCTCAGTGACCCCAGTGCTCCCATATCTCCAGTGTCCCCAGTGTCTTCAGTGACCCCAGCACTCCCATATCTCCAGTGTCCTCAGTGACCCCAGTGCTCCCATATCTCCAGTGTCCCCAGTGTCTTCAGTGACCCCAGCGCTCCCATATCTCCAGTGTCTTCAGTGACCCCAGCGCTCCCATATCTCCAGTGTCCCCCAGTGTCTTCAGTGACCCCAGTGCTCCCAAATCTCCAGTGTCCTCAGTGACCCAAGCGCTCCCATATCTCCAGTGTCTTCAGTGACCCCAGCGCTCCCATATCTCTAGTGTCCCCCAGTGTCTTCAGTGACCCCAGTGGTCCCATATCTCCAGTGTCCCCCAGTGTCTTCAGTGACCCCAGCGCTCCTATATCTCTAGTGTCTTCAGTGACCCCAGCGCTCCCATATCTCCAGTGTCTTCAGTGACCCCAGCACTCCCATATCTCCAGTGTCTTCAGTGACCCCAGTGCTCCCATATTTCCAGTGTCCCCCAGTGTCTTCAGTGACCCCAGCACTCCCATATCTCCAGTGTCTTCAGTGACCCCAGCGCTCCTATATCTCTAGTGTCTTCAGTGACCCCAGCGCTCCCATATCTCCAGTGTCTTCAGTGACCCCAGTGCTCCCATATCTCCAGTGTCTTCAGTGACCCCAGTGCTCCCATATCTCCAGTGTCCCCCAGTGTCTTCAGTGACCCCAGCGCTCCCATATCTCCAGTGTCTTCAGTGACCCCAGTGCTCCCATATCTCCAGTGTCTTCAGTGACCCCAGTGCTCCCATATTTCCAGTGTCCCCCAGTGTCTTCAGTGACCCCAGCGCTCCCATATCTCCAGTGTCTTCAGTGACCCCAGCGCTCCCATATCTCCAGTGTCTTCAGTGACCCCAGTGCTCCCATATTTCCAGTGTCCCCCAGTGTCTTCAGTGACCCCAGCGCTCCCATATCTCCAGTGTCTTCAGTGACCCCAGCACTCCCATATCTCCAGTGTCCCCCAGTGTCTTCAGTGACCCCAGCGCTCCCATATCTCCAGTGTCTTCAGTGACCCCAGTGCTCCCATATCTCCAGTGTCCCCCAGTGTCTTCAGTGACCCCAGCGCTCCCATATCTCCAGTGTCTTCAGTGACCCCAGCGCTCCCATATCTCCAGTGTCCCCCAGTGTCTTCAGTGACCCCGACGCTCCCATATCTCCAGTGTCTTCAGTGACCCCAGTGCTCCCATATCTCCAGTGTCTCCCAGTGTCTTCAGTGACCCCAGCACTCCCATATCTCCAGTGTCTTCAGTGACCCCAGTGCTCCCATATCTCCAGTGTCTTCAGTGACCCCAGCGCTCCCATATCTCCAGTGTCTTCAGTGACCCCAGCACTCCAATATCTCCAGTGTCTTCAGTGACCCCAGCGCTCCCATATCTCCAGTGTCTTTAGTGACCCCAGTGGTCCCATATCTCCAGTGACCCCATTATCTCATTGTCCCTCAAGATCATGGGACCCTGATGACCCACATTATCCCCAGGACTCCAGTGACCCCGGCAACCATTAGAACTCATGTGACTCTGGTGGCTCCATGTCTCCAGTGTCCCCCAGTATCTTCAATCAGTTCCATCTTAACAGCATTATAGGCCCCCAGGCAATACAGTGTACTGGGGCCCTGTCTACACAATCACGCACGATTGCCCATCAAATGCAACTTTACTGTGCCCATTAATGCAGCCTCACTGTGCCCATCAAATGCAGCCTCACTGTACCCACCATGATACACAGGAGGAGGAGGAGAGAGGGAAAGCGCGGAGCACTGCAGCCGTAACTCAATGCAAGCCCCAGGGCAGACGGCCTACTGGGAAATTTCACAGTATCCCGTTAGGCCAGTCTGGCCCTGGCTGGGGTTGCTGGGCAAGTGGGGCCCCCCAGGAAAGTGGGGCCCCCTGGCAACTGCCCAGCATGCCCATGCGAAAAGACGTCCCTGTCTTCAGTGCTCCTATGTCTCCAGCACTCCAGTGACCCCATTATCTCATGGGACCCCAGCACTGCTGTATTTCCAGTGGCCTCCAGTGTCTACAATGACCCCTAGAGCCTCTATATCTCCAGTGGCCCCCCAGTGTCTTTAGTGACCCCCATTATCTCACTGACCCCCGTACCCAGGTTCTGATCAATTATAATTGTATCAGACAATTTCCTGCACTGTGATTGGACGTTGCTGACCGGACCGTCCCTTGAGGAGCCGCTGTTAGGTGAAAGGTGGAGGCGTGTCCAGGGAATGTCACCGCCCAATACCATCACGTTGTATGACATCACTTCTTCATCCTGTATGAGAGAGGTGACATAAAATACATTATCTATAGAATGAACAGATTTACTAAGACTGTCCATGAGGACTGGGAGATCTCAGGGGGTCAGGTGATCAATCTGTACTAACAAATGACAGTTCTTCTATCTGCAGGCAGAGTTCAGGGCCCAGTCAGGCTTCCCTTCCGCCCCACTTCCGGTAGCCGCCATCTTGTGTGTGGAACGCTCAGTCCGATGATCACGCACGGCAGGACGTAGGCGGGGCCGGGTTACGTCAGACAAATCGGAATGCTCCTGGTCCCAGCCAATGCGCCGTGCGGGGCGTGGCGCGGTCATTAGTCCATCCGAGAGGCACGTGACTGGAGGGGATACATTGTATCGGAGAGGTGAGAGGGCGGAGCTGTCTCCTAGGATGGGGGGGGGATGCAAAGGAAGCAATTGGACCCCACAAGTGTGATAGCCCCGCCCCCCCACCAGACCCTCCCCCAATGCCCAGTTTAACTAGTGGGCCCCCAGGTGTGTTAGCCCCGCCCCTCCCAACACCCCTATCACCAGACCCCCCCCCCCCCCCCCGCAGCCTTGTTAGCACTGCTCAGCCCCCCCCCCCCCTCAATGCCCAGTTTAACAATTGGACCCCCCCAAGTGTGTTAAGCTGGCCTGACACCCTTTACCCAACCCCCCCCCCCTGTGCCCAGTGTACCCATTGGACCCCCCAGGTGTGTTGGCCCCGCCCCCCATGCCCAGTTTAATCATTGGACCCCCCCAGGTGTGATATCCCCCCCCCCCCCCCCCTGTATTGGGTGTATTTATCAGCGATTGTATACAATTCCTTTAGAAGACATTTATTATAGAGATGTGATGTGTGGAGGTCGGATCTCTAGAAGTTTCCCTCGAATATTCACATTTCAGTGTTTAGAATCCGGATGTTGCCGCCACTCCTGGCGATGAGAAGCCGCGGGGGGCTGAGGGGGTATTGGGTGCCTCGTGCTGGTGGGGGGTATCGGGTGCCTCGTGGTGAGGGAGGTATCGGGTGGTGAGGGAGGTATCAGGTGCCTCGTGTAGTAGGGGGAGTATTGGGTGCCTCGTGGTGGGGGGGGTTATCGAGTGCCTCGTGGTGGTGGTATCGTGTGCCTAGTGGTGGAGGGGTATCGAGTGCCTCGTGGTGGGGGGGTATCGAGTGCCTAGTGGTGGGGGTGGGGTATCGGGTGCCTAGTGGTGGGGGGTATCGGGTGCCTAGTGGTGGGGGGGTATCGAGTGCCTAGTGGTGGGGGGGTATCGGGTGCCTCGTGGTGGGGGGGTATCGGGTGCCTCGTGGTGGGGGGTATCGGGTGCCTCGTGGTGGGGGGTATCGGGTGCCTAGTGGTGGGGGGTATCGGGTGCCTCGTGGTGGGGGGTATCGAGTGCCTCGTGGTGGGGGGTATCGGGTGCCTAGTGGTGGGGGGTACCGGGTGCCTAGTGGTGGGGGGGTATCGGGTGCCTAGTGGTGGGGGGTATCGGGTGCCTAGTGGTGGGGGGTATCGGGTGCCTAGTGGTGGGGGGTATCGGGTGCCTCGTGGTGGGGGGTATCGGGTGCCTCGTGGTGGGGGGGTATCGAGTGCCTCGTGGTGGGGGGGTATCGGGTGCCTAGTGGTGGGGGGTATCGGGTGCCTAGTGGTGGGGGGTATCGGGTGCCTAGTGGTGGGGGGTATCGGGTGCCTAGTGGTGGGGGGTATCGGGTGCCTCGTGGTGGGGGGTATTGGGTGCCTCGTGGTGGGGGTGGGGTATTGGGTGCCTCGTGGTGGGGGTGGGGTATTGGGTGCCTCCTCCTCTTCTCAGTACCTCTGTCTCCATAGGACATGGTGGATGGCGGCGGAGTTCAGGCGGATGGAGGAGTCTCTGCGGAGGACCTCGGAGCGGGCCAGAGAGGTTCTGGAGAGAGCCAGACGCCGGGAGGTGGATTGGGGGGCCGCTCCTAGACAGGAGGGGACCCGGACGCAGGACGCCGAGGTACCGACCAGGATAAAGTCTGCAGGGAAGCCGGTGATGAGATGATCTGTACAATCTGTGTATGTTGTGTCTCCGCAGGACGATGAGACTCCGCCCACCCTGGAGGAGGAAACCTTCACCGCCATGTCACACTTCATGCGTCGCACCACAGAGCTGTGCCAGGTAATCTGCTGCCGGTCACAGATATTTCTTCACATTCCGTATTTTACACCCAGGGAGGTCATAACTGGGTCTCTGGGCTTCTCTGTGCAATGCAGGTAGATCATGGCTGGAATAAATGATAAATTCCCCCAATATGAATTCCCTGTAGTACAATAAGGCTCCTTATTGGTCACTGCAGTACTCAGTATTCATCAGTAGAGGGCAGTCTGGTGTCCCAGTTGATAAATATCACCCAATGTGTCTTTCCTGTCATATAATATGGTGCCTGGTGTATCACTGCAGTAAAAGGCAATTGTTAAATGACCCCCCCATATGTATTACAATGTCTAGTACATCGCTGCAGTACCCATTATCACCAGCAGGGGGTATTATGATGTCAGAGAATTAATAAATGCCCCCCCCCCCCCCAGTGTGTATTCCCTATAATATAATATAGTGCTTTGTATATTGCTGTAGTACCGGTATTGACCAGTAGAGGGCAGTCTGGTTGTATAGTTGATAAATGATCCCCAATATTGATCCCCCATAATATATTACAATGTTTGGTCTATCATTGCAATACCTGTATTCACCAGCAGGTCAGGTATTATGATGTCCCAGAATCGATAAATGTCCCCCATTGCGTATTCCCTGTAATTCCAGTGCCTCGTATATCACTGGTATTCATCAGTAGGGGGCAGTCTGGTGTCACATTTGATAAATGTCCCCCTAATGTGTATTCCCCATAATACATTACAGTATCTTCTATAGTATATCACTGCAGTACCGCTATTCATCAGTAGAGGGCAGTCTGGTGTCACAATTGATAAATATCCCCCCATTGTGTATTTCCCTAAATGTCTTACCTGAGAGACTGGCTCCACCCACTAGGAAACCGGAAACGCCAACTCCACCAAATTTTAAAAGGAGGCTTCTCCCCACATCTCGTCAGTTTTTGTGGGGAACACCTCGTGGGAGTCGGGGTCTCCTAGGTGCTGTCCTGAGAGGCCAGACTGCCTACCCCCGCCATACCTTTTTGCCTCCAGAGAGTCCGCCCCCCCCCAGCCGCACCGAGGGTAGCTGGTAAGTGGGCTCCTTCTTCTTCCTCTTCAGCTCGGAGAGACCTCGACTGTTTCTGGGGCCGCTCCTAGGCGGCAGCAGCCATTCGTGGGGTTCCCCAGCATGTCGGCATTAGAGGTGGCCGCCATCTTTTTGGTGGCAGAGTAGAGACTCGGCCGGCCAGAAATGAGGTATCCGGCAAATGGGGCGGCACCGGGGAACAGGCGCAGAGTCATTTCAGCCGGAAACTGCGCAGGGGTGTCTATATTCCGGTTCCGGTGCGGAGCTGATGGACTCATCAGTAGGGGCCATTTTGGAGTTGCATTCGATAAATGTCCCCCCATGTGCATTCCCTATATATTAGGCCTTGTATGTCACTGCAGTACCGGTATTCATCAGTAGAGGGTAGTCTGGTATTATAAAATGGATAAATGACCCCCAATGTGTATTCATTACAGTGGAACCTCGAATTACGAGCATAATCCGTTCCAGGAGAAATTTCGTAATCCAATGTACTCTCATATCAAAGCGAGTTTTCCCATTGAAGTCAATGGTAACAAAAATAATTTGTTCCACATTGACTTCAATGGGATGCAATACCGCATGTGGCCAGAGGCGGGGGGGGGTGCCGGAGAGCCCCAGGAACGGCCAAAAAGGCCCGAGGCCACCTCGGCAGACCTCGGAAAGACTTTGTCCCCGAGATTTGCCGAGGTCAGCCAAGATGTCCTCGGGCCTTTCCGTGCATTTCCAAACGGCGCCGATCGCAGACTTACGGCTCGGCTCCAGCGCCCCCCCACCTCAGGCCAAACGCGGTACTGCACACACTTTGGCTTGAATCGTGCTCGTTTTGCGAGACAACACTCGCAAACCGAGTTACGATTTTTAAAAATACAGCGCTCGTATTGCGAAACGCTCGTTAACCGCGTTACTCGCAATCCGAGGTTCCACTGTATAATATGGTGTCGGGTATATCACTGCAGTACCGGTAATCTCCAACAGAGGGCAGTCTGATGTCACAGAATTAATACATGATACCCCAATGTGTATTCCCTATATAATAGGATGCCTTGTATGTCACTGCAGTACCGGTATTCATCAGTAGAGGGCAGTCTGGTGGTAAAATTAAAGGAATTGTAAAGGTGTTTCATTTTTTTTTTTTTTTGAATAACAAACATGTTATACTTGCCTCCTCTGTGCAAGGGTTGTGCACGATCCTCCTCTTCTGGGGTCCCCCAGCGGCGGTCCTGGCTCCTCCTCCGCATCGAGTGCCCCCTCGGAGACCCGCATTCCATGGGGACACCTGTGCGGGCGCGCTCCTGAGTCCTGCCGCTGCGTCCAATGACATAGACCGCAGGACTCTCCCCCCCCCCCCCCCCCCCCCACTCCCGTGTCACTGGATTTGATAGCAGCAGGAACCAATGGCTGCGCTGCTATCAATCTATCCAATCAGGACCCGAGACAGCGCCTGGAGTTGGTGTGCTCGTCCTTGTCGATGGAACGATCGGGTTCAGGTAAGTACAAGGGGGGGGCTCTGGGGGGGCTGCTGCACTACAGAAGGTTTTTCACCTTAATGCATAGTATGCAAACCTTGAGGGTTTACAACCCCTTTATTAAATTTTACCCCTAATTTGTATTTCCTAAATTATAATACAGCGTCTCATATATCAGTGTAGTACTGGTAATAACCAGCAGGGGGCAGTATGAAGTCACAAATGATAAATGTGTCCCATTTTGTATTTCCTTTTATCAGGCCTTGTATGTTACTGCAGTACCAGTAATCACCAGCAGAGGGCAGTATGATTGGTCATGTCTCTATAGTCTGATAATGATATCCTTGTTCTTGATCAATCAGGCGTATCACAGCTGTAGACCACCCCGGGGGATCAATGAACAGGAGAAGCAGCACATTGGCCGGTTTCACCACAGAAGATCCCAGCGAGCGGCGCAGAGGCCGGAATCGCAGCCGGTGAGGAGCGATCTCAGAAAATATTAAAACCCAAATGAACATTTTGAGTATTTGAACTCCATCCATGTCCCTCTATTCCGGAGTCTCCCCCATGAGGGTTCTCTATTTTATTACCTAACGGGGCCCGGGGCCCAAGCCAGGGAAGGTGTATGAGGTGTAGAGGCCCGGCAATATTTATTTTTTCAGGTAGAAGTGCGATATGCTTGTGTTTCAGGCACTGGGGGAGGATGGAAGAGGCGTGTGTAAGGCAGGTGTAGGAGGCCAAAGAGAAATAAGTGTAGTCGGCCTTCATGGTAAAGGATTAGATATGAGGTAGGTGGTCACTTAGTGGCCTATAAATGGTGAGGTGACCGGTCCTCTTTACTGCGGTAAGGATGAAGGTCATGTGACCGGTCCTCTTTACTGCGGTAAGGATGAAGGTCATGTGACCGGTCCTCTTTACTGCAATAATGATGAAGGTCATGTGACCGGTCCTCTACTGCGGTAAGGATGAAGGTCATGTGACCGGTCCTCTTTACTGTGGTAAGAATGAAGGTCTTGTGACCGGTCCTCTTTACTGCAATAATGATGAAGGTCATGTGACCGGTCCTCTTTACTGCGGTAAGGATGAAGGTCTTGTGACCGGTCCTCTTTACTGTGGTAAGGATGAAGGTCTTGTGACCGGTCCTCTTTACTGCGGTAAGGATGAAGGTCATGTGACCGGTCCTCTTTACTGCGGTAAGGATGAAGGTCTTGTGACCGGTCCTCTTTACTGTGGTAAGGATGAAGGTCTTGTGACCGGTCCTCTTTACTGCGGTAAGGATGAAGGTCATGTGACCGGTCCTCTTTACTGCGGTAAGGATGAAGGTCGTGTGACCGGTCCTCTTTACTGCGGTAAGGATGAAGGTCATGTGACCGGTCCTCTTTACTGCGGTAAGGATGAAGGTCATGTGACCGGTCCTCTTTACTCCTGTACTGATGAAGGTCATGTGACCGGTCCTCTTTACTGCGGTAAGGATGAAGGTCATGTGACTGTTCCTCTTTACTGCAATAATGATGAAGGTCATGTGACCGGTCCTCTTTACTGCGGTAAGGATGAAGGTCATGTGACCGGTCCTCTTTACTGCGGTAAGGATGAAGGTCATGTGACCGGTCCTCTTTACTCCTGTACTGATGAAGGTCATGTGACCGGTCCTATGAAGGTGACGTTGTTCTGTTCTCCGCAGGGCTCTCCCTCCACCCCCCTCTCATCATCGGCCATGAAGAGGACGGACCCCCGTGACATCTACATTGAGGTGGCCCCTGGAACGTACCGCATATCCGCCGGCTCTCCGGACGGTCCGGCACAGACCCGTATTGTGAACGTCGCCCCCGGGCAGAGTGTCGACTTAACTTTTCATGTCTAGCTGGGATTGGACGATCACCTGTGCAATCACCCAATCGCTGAGCTTGGCCTGACTGCCGATGGCGATGTGTCATTCAACAGTTCTGGCCCTTGTCTGGCGGGGTCACCGGCCCCAAATGTGTCACTCAAGGTGTGCCAAGATGGTGTACAAGAACTGAGAGAGCGCTTTAGCATGCCTAGAGTGCTAATCCTGATCCTTTTCTGCTCTATGCATCTGATAATCATCGCTTGTGACACTTTATTTATCTTCCTCCGAACAGATCTGACCAATACCGGCAGAGTTGGGGGAGGGGGTTGTTGGGGGGAGGGGGGTTGTTGGGGGAAGTCTGAGGTTGTATTAGTAATGGAGTGTAATTCATGCTGCTGGACAGCAGAGGGCGACACGTGTGAAGCGCACCATTCAGTGTCCTTATAAAGATCTCATTCTCTGTAATTTATAATAAACATTTTATACTTTTCATCTGAATGGAGTCGGTTTTAGTAAAAGTGAAAACAATGAAATTCACAGAGACACGCCCCCGAGGAACCTTCCCGCTTCATCCGTCCTCCACTGCAAATACGGTATGCCCAGGTATTTTGCCTTTATTTTGTTTTCCCCGGTTCCTCCTCCACCCAAAGTTTAATGAAAACCTTCCTTTTTTTTTTTTTTTTTTTTTTTGTTACATTCTTTCTTTATTTTCAATCTGGTGATGTCATCACTGGGTCTCTGTGCTTCTCTATGCAATGCAGGCAGATTGTGGCTGGTGGAAGGGGGCTGTACATAGCTTCTTGAGAACATCCCAACCCCACGGCCTCAGTACTCAAGAGCCCTCAGTCCTGATGCAAGCAGTGGGAGGAGTTATGCAAATCTTAAATGCCTTGATGGGTGGAGTCAGTCTGGAGGAGTGGGCGTTCCTAGGCGGGGTGCATTTTGCATAGCTAATGCCCACATGTGATGCTGAACCTCCATTGAATGAGCTGAACTCCAATGAATGTAAGGGGCAGGGCCACGCACAGTCAGGCTGGGGAGGAAAGAGCTAGATGATGCTGGGAGTCCTCCAGCCAGGGAATGAGGGCGGGGCTCTATCTGACTTTCTGCAGCTTCTAATGCACATGGTTTGAAACTTAGAGGCCATTTCAGTCCAGTAGAGGAGCCGGTACAACTGCAAGACTGAAGGGGAGGAGCCAATACCTGTGCACAACTGAAGGGGAGGAGCCGGTACACCTGTGCAAGACTGAAGGGGAGGAGCCGGTACACCTGTGCACGACTGAAGGGGAGGAGCCGGTACACCTGTGCACGACTGAAGGGGAGGAGCCGATACACCTGTGCAAGACTGAGGGGGAGGAGCCTTTACACCTGTGCAAGACTGAGGGGGAGGAGCCTTTACACCTGTGCAAGACTGAGGGGGAGGAGCCTTTACACCTGTGCAAGACTGAAGGGGAGGAGCCGGTACACCTGTGCAAGACTGAGGGGGAGGAGCCTTTACACCTGTGCAAGACTGAAGGGGAGGAGCCGGTACAACCTGTGCAAGACTGAAGGGGAGGAGCCGGTACACCTGTGCACGACTGAAGGGGAGGAGCCGGTACACCTGTGCACGACTGAAGGGGAGGAGCCGATACACCTGTGCAAGACTGAGGGGGAGGAGCCGGTACACCTGTGCAAGACTGAGAGGGAGGAGTTGGTACACCTGTGCAAGACTGAAGGGGAGGAGCCGGTACAACTGTGCACAAATGAAGGGGAGGAGCCGGTACACCTGTGCAAGACTGAAGGGGAGGAGCCGGTACACCTGTGCACAAATGAAGGGGAGGAGCCGGTACACCTGTGCAAGACTGAAGGGGAGGAGCCGGTAGAACTGTGCACAAATGAAGGGGAGGAGCCGGTAGAACTGTGTAAGACTGAAGGGGAGGAGCCGGTACACCTGTGTAAGACTGAAGGGGAGGAGCCGGTACACCTGTGTAAGACTGAAGGGGAGGAGCCGGTAGAACTGTGTAAGACTGAAGGGGGGGCTGGAGGGAGGATTTAAAAGTAAAATAAAACTTTATTTGTATTCATAATTCGATGATTTATATTCTAGAATTGCAGAGAAATATCAGAGATTTTTTACAAACAGAAATGTTGGAATCCGTCCTTCCCATAGAAATCGATTGGTTGTCGGGAGCCGCACATCCCCTCATCTATGAAGTACTGGTGTGTCAGATGTAGGCGGAGTCATCCTTTAAGGAACGGAGTGGGCGGGAACACGAGGACACCGCGGCCAATTGGGTGCTGAGTATTTCCATCATACAATCAATGGCGGATCTCCATTGTAATGTGAATTCTACGCCTCGAATTCCCGAGATCTCCCCCTCCCTCCCCCCTCCGCCTGGACCACCTTCTCCGCCACTTCTCTGTAGTGATCCTCCACCCTCCTGCGCTGGGCAGCCTGTGAGAGACCGAATACAGAATCAGACCGACACCGAAATCATACAATGTTACATTATTACAGGAAAGATCTGTTCTCTGTACAGCACTGCGGTATATGTCAGAGCTATATAAATGTATAATAATAATAGTGTGTGACTGTGGGGGGAGGGGACATTAGAGTGTAAGCTCCTCTGTACAGACAGTGATGTGACTGTGGGGGAGGGGACATTAGAGTGTAAGCTCCTCTGTACAGAGAGTGATGTGACTGTGGGGGAGGGGACATTAGAGTGTAAGCTCCTCTGTACAGAGACTGATGTGACTGTGGGGGAGGGGACATTAGAGTGTAAGCTCCTCTGTACAGAGACTGATGTGACTGTGGGGGAGGGGACATTAGAGTGTAAGCTCCTCTGTACAGAGACTGATGTGACTGTGGGGGAGGGGACATTAGAGTGTAAGCTCCTCTGTACAGAGACTGATGTGACTGTGGGGGAGGGGACATTAGAGTGTAAGCTCCTCTGTACAGAGACTGATGTGACTGTGGGGGGAGGGGACATTAGAGTGTAAGCTCCTCTGTACAGAGACTGATGTGACTGTGGGGGGAGGGGACATTAGAGTGTAAGCTCCTCTGTACAGAGACTGATGTGACTGTGGGGGAGGGGACATTAGAGTGTAAGCTCCTCTGTACAGAGACTGATGTGACTGTGGGGGGAGGGGACATTAGAGTGTAAGCTCCTCTGTACAGAGACTGATGTGACTGTGGGGGGAGGGGACATTAGAGTGTAAGCTCCTCTTTACAGAGACTGATGTGACTGTGGGGGAGGGGACATTAGAGTGTAAGCTCCTCTGTACAGAGACTGATGTGACTGTGGGGGAGGGGACATTAGAGTGTAAGGTCTTCTGGTACAGAGACTGATGTGACTGTGGGGGGGGGGACATTAGAGTGTAAGCTCCTCTGTACAGAGACTGATGTGACTGTGGGGGAGGAGACATTAGAGTGTAAGCTCCTCTGTACAGAGACTGATGTGACTGTGGGGGAGGGGACATTAGAGTGTAAGCTCTTCTGGTACAGAGACTGATGTGACTGTGGGGGAGGGGACATTAGAGTGTAAGCTCCTCTGTACAGAGACTGATGTGACTGTGGGGGAGGGGACATTAGAGTGTAAGCTCCTCTGTACAGAGACTGATGTGACTGTGGGGGAGGGGACATTAGAGTGTAAGCTCCTCTGTACAGAGACTGATGTGACTGTGGGGGGAGGGGACATTAGAGTGTAAGCTCCTCTGTATAGAGACTGATGTGACTGTGGGGGAGGGGACATTAGAGTGTAAGCTCCTCTATACAGAGACTGATGTGACTGTGGGGGAGGGGACATTAGAGTGTAAGCTCCTCTGTACAGAGACTGATGTGACTGTGGGGGAGGGGGACATTAGAGTGTAAGCTCCTCTATACAGAGACTGATGTGACTGTGGGGGAGGGGACATTAGAGTGTAAGCTCCTCTGTATAGAGACTGATGTGACTGTGGGGGAGGGGACATTAGAGTGTAAGCTCCTCTGTACAGAGACTGATGTGACTGTGGGGGGAGGGGACATTAGAGTGTAAGCTCCTCTGTACAGAGACTGATGTGACTGTGGGGGGAGGGGACATTAGAGTGTAAGCTCCTCTGGTACAGAGACTGATGTGACTGTGGGGGAGGGGACATTAGAGTGTAAGCTCCTCTGTACAGAGACTGATGTGACTGTGGGGGGAGGGGACATTAGAGTGTAAGCTCCTCTGGTACAGAGACTGATGTGACTGTGGGGGAGGGGACATTAGAGTGTAAGCTCCTCTGTACAGAGACTGATGTGACTGTGGGGGGAGGGGACATTAGAGTGTAAGCTCCTCTGTATAGAGACTGATGTGACTGTGGAGGGAGGGGACATTAGAGTGTAAGCTCCTCTGTACAGAGACTGATGTGACTGTGGGGGGAGGGGACATTAGAGTGTAAGCTCCTCTGTATAGAGACTGATGTGACTGTGGGGGAGGGGACATTAGACTGTAAGCTCCTCTGTACAGAGACTGATGTGACTGTGGGGGAGGGGACATTAGAGTGTAAGCTCCTCTGTATAGAGACTGATGTGACTGTGGGGGAGGGGACATTAGAGTGTAAGCTCCTCTGGTGCAGAGACTGATGTGACTGTGGGGGAGGGGACATTAGAGTGTAAGCTCCTCTGTATAGAGACTGATGTGACTGGGGGGGAGGGGACATTAGAGTGTAAGCTCCTCTGTACAGAGACTGATGTGACTGTGGGGGAGGGGACATTAGAGTGTAAGCTCCTCTGTATAGAGACTGATGTGACTGTGGGGGAGGGGACATTAGAGTGTAAGCTCCTCTGGTGCAGAGACTGATGTGACTGTGGGGGAGGGGACATTAGAGTGTAAGCTTCTCTGGTGCAGAGACTGATGTCGGTGTATATAGTTGGTATATAGCAGTGAATTGCGCACTCACCAGATGTTCGATCTCTTTCCGCTCGTTCGCCATGCACTTCTCGAACTCTCTCTGGTCGATCTTATCTCGCACTCCCCTCAGGTGATCGATCCTTCGCTGTTCTCTCTTCTTCTCCTCGGCAGCGATCGTCAGGTTGCGCTCTTTGCGCTCCTCGCTGGCAGCCATTTTGACTTTCATACCGGTGCTCTCCTTTGTCTCTCGCTCCTTCACCTTCCGCTCTTCGTTCTGCAGGCGCTGCAGCGTCTTCTTCCTGCGCACAAACATTTCTATCAGACGATGTCATCGGGAAAGATTGGAAAACTCAGCAATCTGATTGTACAATGTGACTGCGAACAGAGCAGGCGGGATATGAGGTCTGGTATAACGCTTTCTCACCTAAAGGGCATTGCTCCCCCCCCCCCCCCAGGGCTCTTCCTTTAGTATAATGGGGGGGGAGCAGAAAGTTTCCATAATCGGATATACCGGCGGTACCTGTGCGCCTCTTGGCTTTCGCTGTACTTCTTCCCGGACTCCTCCTCTCTCCTTTCCTCCCATTGGTGATGTCTCTCCTTCTGCTGTTGCAGCTTCTCAAGAATTGCCTGCCTGCGGCGCAGCTTCCCCACTTCTGATTCGCCGAGGCGCTCAGCGACAGGGGGTGACGGTTGCTGGGAAGGAATTTTGTTTGGAGGAAAAAAATTACTTTTTTGTTACTTTTTCTTCTTTATACAGCAGAACTTCACTCTGTCCAGCAACACAAACTCATTTAAATTCTCATGCTGCAAATGTTAGTAAATAGATAGGAAGGAAGATTTATATTTACTTGTTTTACACTTCTTTTTTGTTTTTGTTTTTACATTTCTTTAGTTGCTTGTTTATAAACATTGATCAGACCGGAGAGAGAGATACAAAGTAACATTGTTTATAAACATTGATCAGACAGGAGATAGGGAGATACAAAGTAACATTGTTTATAAACATTGATCAGACAGGATATAGAGAGATACAAAGTAACATTGTTTATAAACATTGATCAGACCGGAGATAGAGAGATACAAAGTAACATTGTTTATAAACATTGATCAGACCGGAGATAGAGAGATACAAAGTAACATTGTTTTTGATTGCAAAAGAGGCATACTATGGGTTTTTTTTTTTTTTTTTAAATGAGTACCAATTCACCATTGATTGGGCAATAAAAAAAGCAAATGTGAGCTTATTTGCTGTGCTGGTTGATTTAATTTCAAAATGAAAAATACTGCATTTGGCCACTAGATGTCACTAAGTATCATAGGAATTTGCTATGGTACTTGGCACCATCTAATGGCCAAATGTGGTATTTTCTATATTAAAAATGAATGTACAGTATATACAGAATAGTATCATTATAGGTAGGGTTGTCCCAATATCACTTTTTTTAAGACCAAGTACAAGTACTCACCAATACCGGTACTTTTTTTTTTTTTTAATGTCATGTGACAGTGGCAGTTATTTATTTTTTACAATTTATTTATATATATATATATATATATATATATATATATATATATATATATATATATACACACACACAGTATCTCACAAAAGTAAGTACACCCCTCACTCACATTTGTGTAAACATTTCTTCTATCTTTTCATGTGACAACACTGAAGAAATGACACTTGTCTACAATGTAAAGTAGTGAGTGTAGATTGTATATAGTAGTATATAGTAGTGAGTGTACAGCTTGTATAACAGTGTAAATTTGCTGTCCCCTCAAAATAACTCAACACACAGCCATTAATGTCTAAACCGCTGGCAACAAAAGTCAGTACACCCCTAAGTGAAAATCTCCAAATTGGGCCCAAAGTGTCAATATTTTGTGTGGCCTCCATTATTTTCCAGCACTGCCTTAACCCTCTTGGGCATGGAGGTCACCAGAGCTTCACAGGTTGTCACTGGAGTCCTCTTCCCCTCCTCCATGATGACATCACGGAGCTGGTAGATGTTAGAGACCTTGCGCTCCTCCACCTTCCGTTTGAGGATGTCCCACAGATGATCAATAGGGTTTAGGTCTGGAGACATGCTTGGCCAGTCCATCACCTTTACCCTCAGCTTCTTTAGCAAGGCAGTGGTCATCTTGGAGGTGTGTTTGGGGTGGTTATCATGTTGGAATACTACCCTGCGGCCCAGTCTCTGAAGGGAGGGGATCATGCTCTGCTTCAGTATGTCACAGTACATGTTGGCATTCATGGTTCCCTCAATGATCTGTAGCCCCCCAGTGCCGGCAGCACTCATGCAGCCCCAGACCATGACACTCCCACCACCATGCTTGACTGTAGACAAGACACACTTGTCTTTGTCCTCCTCACCTGGTTGCCCCCACACACGCTTGTCACCATCTGAACCAAATACGTTTATCTTGGTCTCATCAGACCACAGGACATGGTTCCAGTAATCCATGTCCTTAGTCTTCTTGTCTTCACCAAACTGTTTGTGGACTTTCTTGTGCATCATCTTTAGAAGAGGCTTCCTTCTGGGATGACAGCCATGCAGACCAATTTGATGCAGTGTGCGGCGTATGGTCTGAGCACTGACAGGCTGACCCCCCACCCCTACAACCTCTGCAGCAATGCTGGCAGCACTCATACGTCTATTTCCCAAAGACAATCTCTGGATATGACGCTGATCACGTGACCTCAACTTCTTTGGTGGACCATGGTGAGGCCTGTTCTGAGTGGAACCTCTCCTGTTATACCGCTGTATGGTCTTGGCCACCGTGCTGCAGATCAGTTTCAGGGTCTTGGCAATCTTCTTATAGCCTAGGCCATCTTTATGTAGAGCAACAATTCTTTTTTTCAGATCCTCAGAGAGTTCTTTGCCATGAGGTGCCATGTTGAACTTCCAGTCACCAGTATGAGAGAGTGAGAGCGATAACACCAAATTTAACACACCTGCTCCCCATTCACACCTGAGACCTTGTAACACTTAACGAGTCACATGACACTGGGGAGGGAAAATGGCTAATTGGACCCAATTTGGAGATTTTCACTTAGGGGTGTACTGACTTTTGTTGCCAGCGGTTTAGACATTAATAGCTGTGTGTTGAGTTATTTTGAGGGGACAGCAAATTTACACTGTTATACAAGCTGTACACTCACTACTTTACATTGTAGACAAGTGTCATTTCTTCAGTGTTGTCACATGAAAAGATAGAAGAAAATATTTATATATATATATATATGTGTGTGTGTGTGTATATATAATGTATATATAATTTTTTTCTTTTAAACAATGTTTCTTTTTTTTGGGGGGGGGGGGTTGTGGACAGTCAGTGTTTATTTAACTTTTTACTATTTTTACAATTTGACTTTAGAATATGTATTTATTACAATGGTTTTTTTCCTTTTTCTTTTTTTTCTTTTTTTTATTCAATCTTCGGGTAGAGGGACTTTGGTGAACAGACCCCTGACATCTCCCCTTTGAGACATGGAAAGGGACTGAGGACACAGATTCCCCAGTCCCTTCCTCTGCAGCCTCAGCTGCACTGAAGATGAATGGAGAGGAGACAGAGGCTCTTATCCATTCCTAACCTGAGACATCATAAAGTAAACACAGTTTACAATGCTCAGTTATGAATGGACAGTCATAGATCACAGTTCATTCGGAAAAGGAAGGAGCCAGTAAATGACATATTTACCGGCTCCTTCTTCCACTCTCCATCCTGAAAGATCTGGGACAGGAGGGGGGACTGGAGGAGCGCACAGAAGGGGACCAGAGGAGGACGGGGGGGGGGGGGGGGTGGAGAGTGCACAGAGCGAGGGGGGGGGACCGGAGGAGGATGGGGGGGGGGGGCGGAGAGTGCACGAAGGGGGAGCAGATCAGAGGAGGATGGGGTGGGGGGACTGGAGGAGCGCACAGAAGGGGACCAGAGGAGGACAAAGGGGGTGACCGTAGGAATGCACAGAAGGGGACCAGAGGAGGAGGAGGGGGGAACCATAGGAACGCAGGGAGGAACACAGAGGGGGGCCAGGGAAGGATACAGGGGGCACTCGGGACTAATCGGTGCTTCTCCTCCGCGGCTTTCAGCTGCTTTATTGAAAGCCACACAGGGAGATCTGTGATTATAACCGATCGTTCCCGAGTGTCCAGGTGTCGGATTAGGCATCGGAAGGATTTGCACTTCTACAAATACTCGGTATCGGGACAGCCTTGATTATAGGTGTTCTCTGTTACCAGAACTTTCTATTCTTTACCATGGTGGGCCTTTCACTTACCGTACCGGACGGGACATAATCGTTGTGGACCAAAACATCTTTCACCGTGAGGCGCCTGGCTGGCGAATCCACAATGGTATCAAACAGAGCACTCCGATTGGTGGACTCGAAAAAAACATCAGACACGGCGGCTCTCGAATTCTCGGTGGACTTTTTACTGTTCGATTTTATAATTCCTGAGACAAAAAAAAATATCTGAGATTCTCCAAACTGATCACTGATCTCTTCACATCTACAGAGTTCCCTCCACACCGAACATCGTTTATAAACAAAGACCCAGAGGAGACAATCCGAAATCTGCTACAATCTTCTATGAGACTTCTCTAGTGCTGCCTCCTCCAGGAACTCCCGATTTATAATATACACTATATTACCAAAAGTATTGGGGCGCCTGCCTATTTACACACACATGAATTTTAATTACATCCCAGTCTTAGTCCGTAGGGTTCAATATTGAGTCGGCCCACCCTTTGCAGCTTCGACTCTTCTGGGAAGGCCGTCCACAAGGTTTAGGAGGGTGTCTATGGGAATGTTTGACCATTCTTCCAGAAGAGCATTTGTGAGGTCAGGCTCTGATGTTGGACGAGAAGGCCTGGCTCCCAGTCTCCGCTCTAATTCATCCCAAAGGTGTTCTATTTGGTTGAGGTCAGGACTCTGTGCAGGACAGTCAAGTTCCTCCACCCCAAACTCACTCTTCCATGGCTTTTTTGGACCTTGCTTTGTACACTGGTGCGCAGTCATGTTAGAACAGGAAGGGGCCGTCCCCAAACTGTTCCCACAAAGTTGGGAACATGAAATTGTCCAAAATGTCTTGGTATGGAACTAAGGGGCCAAGCCCAACCCCCGTAATACAACCCCACACCATAATCCCCCCCTCCACCAAATGATTTGGACCAGTGCACCAAGCGAGGTCCATAAAGACATGGATGAGTGACTTTTGAGTGGAGGAACTTGACTTGCCTGACCTCAACCTGCTAGAACACCTTTGGGATGAATTAGAGCGGAGACTGCGAGCCAGCCCTTCTCATCCAACATCAGTGCCTGACCTCACAAATGCTCTTCTGGAAGAATGATCAAACATTCCCATAGACACCCTCCTAAACCTTGTGGACGGCCTTCCCAGAAGAGTTGAAGTTGTTATAGCTGCAAAGGGCGGAGCCAACTCAATATTGAACCCTCCGGACTAATGCTGGCCATACACTATACAGAAAATCGGCCGAACCCATTTTCGAAAAAAGAACGTTCGACCGTGACCGCAAACGATCGTGCCATCATATAATGACCGATAAATTGTTCAGTGGACATGAATAAATAATTTTTTGTTCGTTTTTTTACATATACCTAGTGCAGACAGTTCGGACGGGAAACACATTAACCTTACAATTTATCGTACGTTCGGCAGAAATTTTCCAAACTTCCCGTTTGTTTTTTCCCCACAAAAACGTCACAAACGATTATCGATTTGTGCCCATTAACTTGCCGAAAAACGAACGAAGTGTCTATACGAACGATTTTTCGGCCGATTTTTCGTATAGTGTATGGCCAGCATAAGACTGGGAGGTCATTAAAGTTCATGTGTGTGTAAAGGGCAGGCGTCCCAATACTTTTGGTAATATAGTGCATGTTCTAAAGAGTGACATCACCGCTCTCCAGATATAAGATATATTATACAGGAGTGACATCACCGCTCTCCAGACATAAGATATATTATACAGGAGTGACATCACCACTCTCCAGATATAAGATATATTATACAGAGTGACATCACCACTCTCCAGATATAAGATATATTATACAGGAGTGACATCACCGCTCTCCAGATATAAGATATATTATACAGGAGTGACATCACCGCTCTCCAGATATAAGATATATTATAGAGGAGTGACATCACCGCTCTCCAGATATAAGATATATTATACAGGAGTGACATCACCGCTCTCCAGATATAAGATATATTATAGAGGAGTGACATCACCGCTCTCCAGATATAAGATATATTATAGAGGAGTGACATCACCGCTCTCCAGATATAAGATATATTATACAGGAGTGACATCACCGCTCTCCAGATATAAGATATATTATACAGGAGTGACATCACCACTCTCCAGATATAAGATATATTATAGAGGAGTGACATCACCGCTCTCCAGATATAAGATATATTATACAGGAGTGACATCACCGCTCTCCAGATATAAGATATATTATACAGGAGTGACATCACCGCTCTCCAGATATAAGATATATTATACAGAGTGACATCACTGCTCTCCAGAAGAAATAATATGAAGGTGAAACCTTGACGTACCCGGTTTTCGGTAGAAGGGTTCCGGTTGTGTGTGTTTCCAGTACTTCCACTCCGGTCGGTCGCCGGTGTCTAGTTTCGGCTTCTCCCATAGACTGGAATCGGTGTTGACTGCGCTGTCCACCATGGTGCTATGTGTGGTCCTAGACAAACACGTCTCACCATCTGTGTCCTCATCCTCCAGGAGATCCTCATCCTCACTCTCAGAGGTCGATGATAGTTGGCGTTCTCGGCGGTTCTTGGGACTTCTTCTCCCTCCAGTACTGGAATACAAACTTTCATCCCTCTCGGGTTCCTTCCTGGTCTGGACGTAGACGGAGGTCCGGGGTGTGAGCGCCCACCAGTCCTGACACTTGGGGTCGTAGCAGCAGGTACAGGTCGGGTGGCTCGGGAAGCAGCAGCAGTCGCAGTGTCGATGGGTGAGATGCGGGTGGATGGTGTGATGACCCCACCGATGGTGGAGGTCCGTGGTGCACATAGGGACGGGCACCGTGGTACAGCGGTCGGTGATGACGTACGTGGTGGTGCTCGGGGGCTGGTCTTCCTGGAGTTGGCGACTGGTGATAGGACGATGCAGAGTGTCTATGATCCTATGATGAGCCGTCGGTGAAATCCACACAGCCACACCGAGTGGGACGTTGACCTTCTTGCCATTCCAAAAACAAACCGTCAACTCTTCATCCTCGGTCACTGAAAGAAATAATTAAAAATATTGAATAAAAATTTAATAAATCAATTAATTAAATTCATTATTAAAAATGTATTTAATAAATGTTACCTAAATAATAACAATTAATAATTAAAAAAAAAAAGGAATTTCATTTTAAATACATTTATAAAAATAAATGGACAACATGTAATAAATCAATTAATTAAATTCACTATTAAAATGTATTAATATAGATTGAATGATATATATAAGAAAATAAAAGCAAAATTAAATTCATAATAAAAAAATACACTATTAAAAATTAAAGAATATTAATAAATAGTAACTAAATAATAAAAATCAATCATTAAAAAATAAATCAAATAAATCCATTTTAGAATTTAGTTTTAAATACATTTATAAAAATAAATGGACAACATGTATCACATCAATGAAATTCTCTAGTAAATAATTAATAAGTGTATAGTAAATATTAAAAAAAAAAATCATGATAATAATAAAAAGGGTAAAGAGGAGGTCCAGCCCCCCCACGAACAATGAAAACTCAGCAGCTACAAATACTGCAGCTGCTGAATTTTAATATATGGACACTTACCTGTCCAGGGCGCCCGCGATGTTGGCACCCCAGTTGATCGTCGGATCGGCTGTTGGATGTAGCCGCCGCCATTCCTGGTAAGGGAACCCAGCAGTGAAGCCTCTCGGCTTCACAGCCGGTTCCCTACTGCGCATGCGCGCTACGCTTTCTAATTAGTCTGGCTGCGGAGCAGGGAGGAGGGGTCTGCTTTAATATTACTTTTATTATTATTATTATTATTATTATTTTTATTGTATTATTATTTTTATTAAATAATAATACAAATATATATTAAATAATAAAAATGTATAATTAAATTTATAATTAAAAAATAGTTAAATACATTTAGAATTAAGTTTAATATAAATAAATGAAAATACATTTTTAAATCAATTAATTAGATTCTGTATTAAATAATAAATATATTTATATATATATAAATATATAATACATTTTATATATATATATATATATATATATATATATATATACACACCCCCATCAAATCATTCTCTGCAGCTATTACCTTTCGTACCACCCCCTCCCTTTAGAATGTAAGCTCTACGAGCCGGGCCCTCCTTTACCGTTTGTATTGAACTCTACTGTAATTGTGCTGTCCCCCCTATACACTGTAAATGTATATATATAATAGAAAAGAATTATATATATATATATATATATATATATATATATATATATATATATATATATATATAATTCTTTTATATATATAGATAATTATTTTCTATTATATATATACATTTACGTGTTTTATTATCATTTGAAATAATAATAATTAATAAAAAAATTAAATGTATTTAGAATAAAGTCTTAAATAATTGTATGTTTCACAGTTGCCAATACTATTGGCTACAGAGTTACGAAAGGTGAAATCTGCAGCATGTCACAAATTTAAAAATAAAAAAGGGAAGAAAAATTCACAAGCAGAATTGTGTTCCTCTCATCCTCTAAGAGAATAAAATATTCTTTACCACGCAGCGGGTCTCTGGTCTCCAGGCCCAGGATGACGGTTCCGGGTCCATAGCGGGTACATTCTGGTTCCCATGGGGCTAGAACGTTGTCACCGGGTACTATAGAATGTCTCCGCCCTTCCTCGTACTGTATGATGTCCCCGGAGCTTGTCTTCTGTAGCATGGCCGGGTACCGATCCCTCTGCACAGACGGCTTATTGAACTCGATTAGGAAGACCCCCGGCTCCTCCTACAGGGGGCAAAAATGATGGTTTGACTTGCTGTAATGGGACAAATGGGGGGGGGGGGGGTATTGAGAACATAAATTGTACAAACTGTGCCTGCAAGATTAAATTTAGGCTCATGTCACTAACTGCCAGGTACATGTGCACATTTTCATATTTGAGTTTATTTTTTTAGAATGTTTTAGCATTTTCATTGTAATTTTTGTATATATTGTATTTAAAATAAACAAACTTTAAAAATGTATATTGTATTTTTAATGCAAAAAATAAATACAATAAAAACATTGCATATGAGTATACAATTTGTTTCTTATTTTAATCCAGCAGGTGGAGCTGTGGGGTACTTTCCATATGTTTTCCTGTCTTTTTTTCTGCTTTGCTTTAAAAAGCCTGCTGTTTAGAGAGCTCTATAGCTCAAGCTGAATTTTACAGAGCTTGCACTGTTATACCTCCCTCCCGCTTACTTCAGACAGCTGTGTCTACAGTTTCAATCGGAGAGAGAATGTCTGAAAGGAGATAATTCATTATTTCTGGGCTTTTTCAGTATTCTCTTGTGTTTTGAGTTATGGCCTTAAATGGTTATTTCTCAATGTGTATATTAAAAATATAAATATATATATATATATATATATATATATATATATATATATATGGAAAAGAATATATATAGATGGGTATATATAACCATATCTTATATAAATACTAAATAAATTATCAAGTATAAAAAAAGGTTTTGGGTATTTTTTTTAATATAATTTTTAAATGATAAATTATGTAAATTTTATTTTTTTTTTAAACTAATGTTTTATTTTTATTTTTTTTTATTTTCTTTATTATTCTAGATATTTCCATAAAGGTTTTTTTTTTTTTAAAACACTCATTGCACAAATGTCAGAAGCATCCATGCAAGCTTAATGAACTATCACTGTCATTTTTTGTACAAGATGAATTCCTGTATCGTCAGCTCCATCTAGTGGCCAAAATGCAGTATAGTTTTCTCATTGAGGTATTTCAGAAAACTATGCTGCATGTTGGCCACTAGATGGCGATGACGATACATGATGTGATTGTAGCCGTATTTGGACTTTGAAGAAGGAGATATACCCCGAAAGCTTGCCCTGAAAAATTGTATGTTAGTGCAAATAAAAAAAGTATCACGGACAGTAATCAATTTTCATTCATTTCATTCCGCTTGCACAAAATGCTTCTAACATTCACGCAACAAATGTTTTATAAATAGACCCCTATATGAAAATATATAGAATACAAAAATACATTTAAAAAATGTGTTTACATTTTTTTTATAATTTAATTAATTTTATTTTTTTTTTAAATATTTTATCATTTATTTTGTAAAATATATAAAATACAATAAAATATGAAAACACTATAAAAATACATAAAAATATAAAATATTAGTTTAAAAATGAATAAAGAGAAATGATTTGCAATAAAAGTGTATTTTTTTAAAAAAGTTGATCATTTATTTTGTATTTATATAAAATATATAAAACACAATAAAATCAGAAAATATATCAGCTATAAAATACATAAAAAAAAATATAAAACAGTTTAAAAATGCGTAAATTGAAATTATTTGAAATAAAATAGTATTTTTTAAAATGTTATTTTTTTGTAGTTATATAATATACAAAAAAAAGAAGAATATATAGAATTAAAAAAAAAATCACATACAAAATATAAAACATTAGTTATAAAATGTATACATTTTAAAAGATTTGAAATAAAATTGTATCTTTAAAAATATTTCATCATTTTATGTATTTATATAAAATATATAAAATACAATAAAATATGAAAATATATAGAATATAAAAATACATTAAAAAAATATAAAACATTAGTTTAAAAAATGTATAAATTAAAAGGATTTGATATAAAAAAAAATAAAAAAATATTTTATTATTTATTTTGTATTTCTATAAAATACAATATAATATGAATATATCTCTATCTATATCTCTCTCTATATATATCTTTCTCTCTCTCTCTCTTTATATATATATATATATATATATATATATATATATATATATATATATACAGTGGGGATGGAAAGTATTCAGACCCCCTTACATTTTTCACTCTTTGTTATATTGCAGCCATTTGCTAAAATCATTTAAGTTCATTTTTTTCCTCATTAATGTACACACAGCACCCCATATTGTACACACAGCACCCCATATTGTACACACAGCACCCCCCATATTGTACACACAGCACCCCATATTGTACACACAGCACCCCCCATATTGTACACACAGCACCTCATATTGTACACACAGCACCCCATATTGTACACACAGCACCCCATATTATACACACAGCACCTCATATTGTACACACAGCCCCCCATATTGTATACACAGCCCCCCATATTGTACACACAGCCCCCCATATTGTACACACAGCACCCCATATTGTACACACAGCACCCCATATTGTACACACAGCACCTCATATTGTACACACAGCCCCCCATATTGTACACACAGCACCTCATATTGTACACACAGCACCTCATATTGTACACACAGCACCCCATATTATACACACAGCCCCCCATATTGTACACACAGCCCCCCATATTGTACACACAGCACCCCATATTGTACACACAGCACTCCATATTGTACACACAGCCCCCCATATTGTACACACAGCACCCCATATTGTACACACGGCACCCCATATTGTACACACAGCCCCCCATATTGTACACACATCACCTCATATTGTACACACAGCCCCCCATATTGTACACACAGCACCCCATATTGTACACACAGCACCTCATATTGTACACACAGCACCCCATATTGTACACACAGCACCTCATATTGTACACACATCCCCCCATATTGTACACACAGCCCCCCATATTGTACACACAGCACCCCATATTGTACACACAGCACCCCATATTGACAGAAAAACACAGAATTGTTGACATTTTTGCAGATTTATTAAAAAAGAAAACCTGAAATATCACATGCTCCTAAGTATTCAGACCCTTTGCTGTGACACTCATATATATAACTCCGGTGCTGTCCATTTCTTCTGATCATCCTTGAGATGGTTCTACACCTTCATTTGAGTCCAGCTGTGTTTGATTATACTGATTGGACTTGATTAGGAAAGCCACACACCTGTCTATATAAGACCTTACAGCTCACAGTGCATGTCAGAGCAAATGAGAATCATGAGGTCAAAGGAACTGCCTGAAGAGCTCAGAGACAGAATTGTGGCAAGGCACAGATCTGGCCAAGGTTACAAAAACATTTCTGCTGCACTTAAGGTTCCTGAGAGCACAGTGGCCTCCATAATCCTTAAATGGAAGACGTTTGGGACGACCAGAACCCTTCCTAGAGCCGGCCGTCCGGCCAAACTGAGCTATCGGGGGAGAAGAGCCTTAGTGAGAGAGGTAAAGAAGAACCCAAAGATCACTGTGGCTGAGCTCCAGAGATGCAGTCGGGAGATGGGAGAAAGTTGTAGAAAATCACTGCAGCCCTCCACCAGCCGGGGCTTTATGGCAGAGTGGCCCGACGGAAGCCTCTCCTCAGTGCAAGACACAGGAAAGCCGCATGGAGTTTGCTAAAAAACACCTGAAGGACTCCACGATGGTGAGAAATAAGATTCTCTGGTCTGATGAGACCAAGATAGAACTTTTTGGCCTTAATTCTAAGCGGTATGTGTGGAGAAAACCAGGCACTGCTCATCACCTGTCCAATACAGTCCCAACAGTGAAGCATGGTGGTGGCAGCATCATGCTGTGGGGGTGTTTTTCAGCTGCAGGGACAGGACGACTGGTTGCAATCGAGGGAAAGATGAATGTGGCCAAGTACAGGGATATCCTGGACGAAAACCTTCTCCAGAGTGCTCAGGACCTCAGACTGGGCCGAAGGTTTACCTTCCAACAAGACAATGACCCTAAGCACACAGCTAAAATAATGAAGGAGTGGCTTCACAACAACTCCGTGACTGTTCTTGAATGGCACAGCCAGAGCCCTGACTTAAACCCAATTGAGCATCTCTGGAGAGACCTAAAAATGGCCGTCCACCAACGTTTACCATCCCCCCTGACAGAACTGGAGAGGATCTGCAAGGAGGAATGGCAGAGGATCCCCAAATCCAGGTGTGAAAAACTTGTTGTATCTTTCCCAAAAAGACTCATCAAAAGGGGCTTCTACTAAATACTGAGCAAAGGGTCTGAATACTTAGGACCATGTGATATTTCAGGTTTTCTTTTTTAATAAATCTGCAAAAATGTCAACAATTCTGTGTTTTTATGTCAATATGGGGTGCTGTGTGTACAATATGGGGTGCTGTGTGTACAATATGGGGTGCTGTGTGTACAATATGGGGTGTTGTGTGTACAATATGGGGTGCTGTGTGTACAATATGGGGTGTTGTGTGTACAATATGGGGTGCTGTGTGTACAATATGGGGTGCTGTGTGTACAATATGGGGTGCTGTGTGTACAATATGGGGGGCTGTGTGTACAATATGGGGGGCTGTGTGTACAATATGGGGTGCTGTGTGTACAATATGGGGGGCTGTGTGTACAATATGGGGAGCTGTGTGTACAATATGGGGTGCTGTGTGTACAATATGAGGTGCTGTGTGTACAATATGGGGGGCTGTGTGTACAATATGGGGTGTTGTGTGTACAATATGGGGGGCTGTGTGTACAATATGGGGAGCTGTGTGTACAATATGAGGTGCTGTGTGTACAATATGAGGTGATGTGTGTACAATATGGGGTGCTGTGTGTACAATATGAGGTGCTGTGTGTACAATATGGGGGGCTGTGTGTACAATATGGGGTGTTGTGTGTACAATATGGGGTGCTGTGTGTACAATATGGGGTGTTGTGTGTATAATATGGGGTGCTGTGTGTACAATATGGGGTGATGTGTGTACAATATGGGGTGCTGTGTGTACAATATGGGGTGCTGTGTGTACAATATGGGGTGTTGTGTGTATAATATGGGGTGCTGTGTGTACAATATGAGGTGATGTGTGTACAATATGGGGTGCTGTGTGTACAATATGAGGTGCTGTGTGTACAATATGGGGTGTTGTGTGTACAATATGGGGTGTTGTGTGTACAATATGGGGTGCTGTGTGTACAATATGGGGTGTTGTGTGTATAATATGGGGTGCTGTGTGTACAATATGGGGTGATGTGTGTACAATATGGGGTGCTGTGTGTACAATATGGGGTGCTGTGTGTACAATATGGGGTGTTGTGTGTATAATATGGGGTGCTGTGTGTACAATATGGGGTGATGTGTGTACAATATGAGGTGCTGTGTGTACAATATGGAGTGCTGTGTGTACAATATGGAGTGCTGTGTGTACAATATGAGGTGCTGTGTGTACAATATGGGGAGCTGTGTGTACAATATGGGGGGCTGTGTGTACAATATGGGGTGCTGTGTGTACAATATGGGGGGCTGTGTGTACAATATGGGGGGCTGTGTGTACAATATGGGGGGCTGTGTGTACAATATGGGGTGCTGTGTGTACAATATGGGGGGCTGTGTGTACAATATGGGGAGCTGTGTGTACAATATGGGGGGCTGTGTGTACAATATGGGGTGATGTGTGTACAATATGGGGTGCTGTGTGTACAATATGGGGTGATGTGTGTACAATATGGGGAGCTGTGTGTACAATATGGGGGGCTGTGTGTACAATATGGGGTGCTGTGTGTACAATATGGGGGGCTGTGTGTACAATATGGGGTGCTGTGTGTACAATATGGGGTGCTGTGTGTACAATATGAGGTGCTGTGTGTACAATATGGGGGGCTGTGTGTACAATATGGGTGCTGTGTGTACAATATGAGGGGCTGTGTGTACAATATGGGGTGCTGTGTGTACAATATGGGGTGCTGTGTGTACAATATGAGGTGCTGTGTGTACAGTATGGGGGGCTGTGTGTACAGTATGGGGGGCTGTGTGTATAATATGGGGTGCTGTGTGTACAATATGGGGTGCTGTGTGTACAATATGAGGTGCTGTGTGTACAATATGGGGGGCTGTGTGTATAATATGGGGTGCTGTGTGTACAATATGGGGTGCTGTGTGTACAATATGAGGTGCTGTGTGTACAATATGGGGTGATGTGTGTACAATATGGGGTGCTGTGTGTACAATATGAGGTGCTGTGTGTACAATATGGGGTGATGTGTGTACAATATGGGGTGCTGTGTGTACAATATGGGGTGCTGTGTGTACAATATGGGGTGATGTGTGTACAATATGGGGTGCTGTGTGTACAATATGGGGGGCCGTGTGTACAATATGGAGTGCTGTGTGTACAATATGGGGTGCTGTGTGTACAATATGGGGTGATGTGTGTACAATATGGGGTGCTGTGTGTACAATATGGAGTGCTGTGTGTACAATATGGGGTGCTGTGTGTACAATATGGAGTGCTGTGTGTACAATATGGGGTGCTGTGTGTACAATATGAGGTGCTGTGTGTACAGTATGGGGGGCTGTGTGTACAGTATGGGGGGCTGTGTGTACAATATGAGGTGCTGTGTGTACAATATGGGGTGCTGTGTGTACAATATGGGGTGCTGTGTGTACAATATGGGGTGCTGTGTGTACAATATGGGGTGTTGTGTGTACAATATGGGGGGCTGTGTGTACAATATGGGGTGCTGTGTGTACAATATGGGGTGTTGTGTGTACAATATGGGGTGCTGTGTGTGTACAATATGGGGTGTTGTGTGTACAATATGGGGAGCTGTGTGTACAATATGGGGTGCTGTGTGTACAATATGAGGTGCTGTGTGTACAATATGGGGTGATGTGTGTACAATATGGGGTGCTGTGTGTACAATATGGGGTGCTGTGTGTACAATATGGAGTGCTGTGTGTACAATATGGAGTGCTGTGTGTACAATATGGGGTGCTGTGTGTACAATATGGAGTGCTGTGTGTACAATATGGGGTGCTGTGTGTACAATAATGAGGAAAAAAATCAACTTAAATGATTTTAGCAAATGGCTGCAATATAACAAAGAGTGAAAAATTTAAGGGGGTCTGAATACTTTCCGTCCTCACTATGTATCTCTCTCTCTCTCTCTCTCTCTCTCTCTCTCTCTCTCTCTCTCTCTTTCTTTCTATATAGCTATATATATCTATATCTATAGATATAGATATATAATTATAAAATATATATAAAACATTAATTTAAAAATGTATGAATTGAAATGTATTTTTAAAAATAATGTATCATTTATTTTGTATTTATATAAAATATAAAAATATATAGACTATAAAAATTTATATAAAACATTTGTTTAAAAATGTGTAAATTGAAAAGATTTGAAATTAAAAAAAAAATTTTTTACAAATATTTTGTCATTTATTTTGTATTTATATAAAATATGTAAAATGCAATCAAATCTAAAAATATATAAGCTATACAAATATGTATAAAATATAAAACATTAGTTTAAAAATGTATAAGCTAAAAAGATTTGAAATATAATTGTATTTTTTAAATGTATTTATTATTTATTTTGTATTTATATAAAATACAATATAATGTGGAATATAAAAATACATAAAAATATAAAACATTAGTTTAAAAATGTGTAATTGGAAAAGATGTGGAATAAAATTGTATTTTTTAAACATATTTTTATCATTTATTTTGTATTTATATAAAATGCAATAACATATGAAAATATATAGAATATAATTAACACATACAAAATATAAAACATTCTTTTTAAAATGTGTAAATTAAAAAGATTTGAAATAAAATTATATTTTTAAAATATATTTCATCATTTATTTTGTATTTATATAAAATACATAAAACACAATAAAATCTGAAAATATAAAGACTATAAATGTATAAGAAATATAAAACATTGGTTTAAACATGTATAAATTGAAAAGATTTGAAGCAAAATTGTATTTTTAAAAAATATTTTATCATGTATTTTGCATTTATATAAAATATATAAAATACAATAGAATATTAAAATATATAAAATATAAAAATACATAAAAAAATATAAAACATTAATTTAAAAATGTATAAATTAAAAGGATTTGAAAGAAAAATGTAAAAAAAAAATTTTATCATTTATTTTGCATTTATAAAAAATATATAAAATGCAATCTAAAAATAAGCTATAAAAATACATATAAAACATTAGTTTAAAAATGTATAAGCTAAAAAGATTTTAAATATAATTGTATTTTTAAAATGTATTTATTATTTATTTTGTATTTTCACAAAATACAATATAATGTGGAATGTAAAAATACATAAAAAATATAAAACATTAGTTTAAAAATTGACAAATTAAAGGAATTGAAATTAAATTGACCCCGAACTGTTAAGTTGATGTCTTCTATAACCTCACTTACCTCGTGCCTCACTACACCGAGGTAGTAAAATCGGTCGGGGTCCCGGCGTGCCAGGACGCCTTCACGCCTAATGATGGTGGTGAGACATGGAGGAGTTGATGACCAGTTCAGCTTCTTGCAGGTCACACTGGTGTAGCGGGGGTAGTGGTCTGTACATGAACATCTGTGGTGCAAAATAAAAGCATAAAGTGTTCTTGATCAAGCTGTGCTGCAGCTGAAGGTCAACAATCTGGCTGTGCTGCCTGGCAGGAGCGCCCGAGTCACAAAAACTTGCTGAACAGAAATGTTCTGCCCCGCTTTTTTGTGGTTTGTGTTTTATTGAACCGCATCCAGTTATTATTGTTTTGTAGTATGCTGACATCTAGTGGAGGTTTTGGGCCACAACAGCTAGTTTACATATGTGATTTGGTATCTCCCTCTGTCCTGTCCTCATGTTTAGTGCTAGTTAGTTCAGTCCTCCCTGTCTCTGTCACGGTTCGCGCAGCTGACCATAGAGGTGAAAGGTGCAGAGAGACTAGATTGTCTCTGATCACCTCTATGATCTTGGAGGACCAGAGTGACCTCGCTTCCGGTCTAGGGTGGATGTAAATATTTTTTTTCTTTTTTGAAAGCATGAGAGCAATGTTTTTTTTATTAACTTTTGCTTTTTATTTTTTATTTAGATTTTTTTTAAAAACGTTTCCCTTTTCCGTATTGACATATACAAAAATAATCTTTTGCTTTAGGGAGAGGAGAGCTTTGTCTCTGACCACCTCTGTGGTCCATTAAAGAGGACCTGTGTCTCTGGAGCGCTTCATATTCTCTATGATATGTGAGAAGTGGGATGGCGCCACCCAGTGGTGGGAAATAACTGTGTCTCTGGGGCACTTCATATTCTCTATGATATGTGAGAAGTGGGATGGCGCCACCCAGTGGTGGGAAATAACTGTGTCTCTGGAGCACTTCATAGTCTCTATGCTGTGTGAGAGGAGGGATGGCGCCACCTGGTGGCGGGGAATAACTGTGTCTCTGGGGCACTTCATATTCTCTATGATATGTGAGAAGTGGGATGGCGCCACCCAGTGGTGGGAAATAACTGTGTCTCTGGGGCACTTCATATTCTCTATGATATGTGAGAAGTGGGATGGCGCCACCCAGTGGTGGGAAATAACTGTGTCTCTGGGGCACTTCATATTCTCTATGATATGTGAGAAGTGGGATGGCGCCACCCAGTGGTGGGAAATAACTGTGTCTCTGGGGCACTTCATATTCTCTATGATATGTGAGAAGTGGGATGGCGCCACCCAGTGGTGGGAAATAACTGTGTCTCTGGAGCACTTCATATTCTCTATGCTGTGTGAGAGGAGGGATGGCGCCACCTGGTGGCTCTGGAGCAGTTCATATTCTCTATGTTGTGTGAGAGGAGGGATGGCGCCACCTAGTGGTGGGAAATAACTGTGTCTCTGGAGCACTTCATATTCTCTATGTTGTGTGAGAGGAGGGATGGCGCCACCTAGTGGTGGGAAATAACTGTGTCTCTGGAGCACTTCATATTCTCTATGCTGTGTGAGAGGTGGGGTGGCGCCACCCAGTGGTGAGGAGTTACTGTGTCTCTGGGTCACTTCATATTCTCTATGCTGTGTGAGAGGAGGGATGGCGCCACCAGGTGGCGAGGAATAAGCACTTCATATTCTCTAGGCTGTGTGAGAGGTGGGAGATGGTGCCACCCGGTGGCGGGGAATAACTGTGTCTCTGGAGTCACTGATTATACTTCGCTGAGTTACAAGTTACATTCATAAAAAGTGCGCTAAGTGTCCTTTAGTTGATATTGACATAAATATTTGAAGTGAATGTACAATGGTAAAGTCCAAATATCGCTTTGAGTAAGAAAAAGCACTCCGGATCATCCAAATGGTACAACACGCATAGAAATGATTCACAATCCAGAGATCACGACCATGAATTGCCCTTACCAGAACGCCAAATATGATAAGCGGACGGCTTAAAACCCAGCCGGGGCCTTTTGGGATAAGGACCGATCAGCTCTGTCAGAGTTCAGGCGTAGTTCCCTCAGTTCATTGCCGAAAGAGAAACAAAAATGCTTGCCATAGTATAATATTGTTTTGCAACCAAGTATGAGCATGCACCTGAGACCAACACCCTATTGTGCATTTGGAACAAAGGTGATAACCCACCACCACAGCTGTAGAGTGTGCTTACCGACTCTCAGACTTAATATTCATTGGGCTCTATGTCACTGGGAGATTGATGGCTGTATCAGGAAATCCTGAACGTCAGTCTGGGTGTAAATATAAGAATGGCCAGTCCGCTGTCAGGTGTCTCGGAAGAATTTCCGTTTTTCCGTCATGAAATAGTTGCGATCGTCCGCATACCAGAATCGATCAGGAATGCCGCTCCGTCCCCCCCGCACGCCGGACCACACCTTTGCTGCTTCCCCAGTTGTAGGTTTCTGACCAAGAACCGTCCCATCAAATACCAACCTTCAGCACTGATGGGACGGTTCTTGGTCAGAAACCTACAAATGGGGAAGCAGCAAAGGTGTGGTCCGGCGTGCGGGGGGGACGGAGCGGCATTCCTGATCGATTCTGGTATGCGGACGATCGCAACCATTTCATGACGGAAAAACGGAAATTCTTCCGAGACACCTGACAGCGGAACGGCCATTCTTATATTTACACCCAGACTGACGTTCAGGATTTCCTGATACAGCCATCAATCTCCCAGTGACATAGAGCCCAATGAATATTAAGTCTGAGAGTCGGTAAGCACACTCTACAGCTGTGGTGGTGGGTTATCACCTTTGTTCCAAATGCACAATAGGGTGTTGGTCTCAGGTGCATGCTCATACTTGGTTGCAAAACAATATTATACTATGGCAAGCATTTTTGTTTCTCTTTCGGCAATGAACTGAGGGAACTACGCCTGAACTCTGACAGAGCTGATCGGTCCTTATCCCAAAAGGCCCCGGCTGGGTTTTAAGCCGTCCGCTTATTATATTTGGCGTTCTGGTAAGGGCAATTCATGGTCGTGATCTCTGGATTGTGAATCATTTCTATGCATGTTGTACCATTTGGATGATCCGGAGTGCTTTTTCTTACTCAAAGCGATATTTGGACTTTACCATTGTACATTCACTTCAAATATTTATGTCAATATCAACTAAAGGACACTTAGCGCAGTTTATTTTTATTATTGATATTTATGTGGTCACACTGTTCACTGCTGCTTTATTTTATTGCTCCAGCGCGGCATTTTTTACTATATAACATTCATAAAAAGGAAAGCGGTCGGGAAGCAGATAGGAGTATAAAAGTGAATGAGCCTGGTACATACCTCCCATGGATTGGGTGATGGTGGGGGGCACATGGGTGGGATGTACACCCCCACAGAGGGTCGGAGTGTGTGATCAGACTGTGACAGGCGTGCGCGGTGGGGGGAGGGGCGACGCTGCAATACTTGTGGTCCATACACAGCGATCGGACGCAGTGATCCATCCTGAGGAGACGACGATCTGCACAACACAAAGAGACACATTTCATTCACATTTGTATCATTTTCTTATTTCTTACAAAACCACAAAGATAACAAATAAACAAAATAAGATTCCTGACAATGGAGGTGCATTCTGGGAGTTTTTTTGATGTGCTTTTATTTACTGTTTATTTTTTTTGTAAATGAGAGGGGGAACTACCTACCCCCCTTACCCATTCACATGCGGGGGGGGTTTGGATGACCCCTTATTGTTAATCAGGACTTCCAGATTCCAATAAGACCCCCCCTTTCCACAGACCCCATAACCACCGAGCCAGGGTTGTGGGGAAGAGGCCCTTGTCCTCACCAACATGGGGCTTTGCTAGAGAGGAACAGAACAGGGTCCCCCCCCCCCCCCCGAGGATCACTTGCTGAACAAACAAAAAATAAACTGTGTATTCAGTGCCGGGACAAGGTCATCCAGAGCCCCCCCCCAAGATGTATGAGTGTTATGTGTCAGCAAAAATCCCCCCTCCCCCCACACAAACACACTAAGCACTAATCTGCAAGCTTACCCCCTAAGCATTCCCCCTCCTCCCAGTACAACCCCCCCCCTACTGAAATATTCCCTCCCAGTACAAATCCCCCCCTAAAAAAAACATTCACCCCTCCTAGCACAAATTCTCTACCCCTGAAATGTCCCCTCTTAGTACACATCCCCCCACTTCAAATCCTCCCCTTCCAGCACAAATATTCCCCCCATCAACCAAACCCCCCCTCCCCCCCCCAAAAAAAAAAAACATTCACCCCCTCCTAGCACAAATTCTCTACCCCTAAAATGTCCCCTCCTAGTGCACATCCCCCCCACTTCAAATCCTCCCCTCCCAGCACAAATCTCCCCCCATCTACAAAATCCCACCCCCCCCCCCAAAAAAAACATTCACCCCTCCTAGCACAAATTCTCTACCCCTGAAATGTCCCCTCCTAGTACACATTTTCTCCCCCCCCCCACTTCAAATCCCCCCTCCCAGCACAAATATTCCCCCCATCAACCAAACCCCCCCTACCTCCCCAAAAAAAAAACATTCACCCCTCCTAGCACAAATTCTCTACCCCTAAAATGTCCCCTCCTAGTACACATCCCCCCCCACTTCAAATCCTCCCCTCCCAGCACAAATCTCCCCCCATCTACAAAATCCCCCCCCCAAAAAAAACATTCACCCCCTCCTAGCACAAATTCTCTACCCCTGAAATGTCCCTTCCCAGTACACATCTTCTCTCCCCCCATCTACCAAATCCCCCCCCACCAACCACCTCACATGATACCACAGTGCCCAGGGCAGCCGCCCCTCCTGCCCCCCCCCCCCCCCCTTGTCCCGGCCCCGGCATGTCCAGCTGTAAAAACAATAATAACACACTGAAGCCAAACTCCGGATCACACTTTATAATCCGTCACAGTGACAGTTTTTGTTCCCTTTGGGATAAAAGATTTTACATAAATAAAAGCTGATCATTGTAGGCGCCCCTGTCAGTGGTAGATGGTTTGTCTCATCCCTGTAACTGCAAGAGAACTGGTTCTGCTGAAAAACAACAGACTTACTGGCTGGATCACCAGATGAAAATAAAGGAGAGAAAGCTATGATATGATACATTGTGTAAATTCAGCAAACACTATCGCAGTGCCTCTGAGGGTCTCATCATCACATTTCAGACACTTTCCTGTTATTTCTCTGTAGAAGTTTCTCTGGGAAGTTATTGAGAACTTTCCTCAGCTGAGAATATAAAAGGAAGATCAGAAGAATCCGCCTGGAAGTCATGTGACCCGGAGGGGGGGGGGAGGGGGGGTTACAATGTATCAATAATAATTATCTGATGATTCCCATTGGGAGATTTTCTTACCAGAGGCAGCAGCAGAGCGGAGATCAGTCGGTGGCTCCTCTATACAGTGTACTGGTTACCGGGCGACATGTTTCCTGGTTACCAGTAAGGTTGTCATGGAGGCACTGGGAACGAGACCAGCAGCTGGAGCATGCTCAGTCCGTCCTCCCCTCCCCCCCCCCCCCAACAAATACCTGGACTGCACACTTCTCACTATCCCAATATACAAATAATATATACCGAGATACACAACTTCCACATATGTGATATATCTTATATCTGGAGAGCGGTGATGTCACTCCTGTATAATATATCTTATATCTGGAGAGCGGTGATGTCACTCCTGTATAATATATCTTATATCTGGAGGGCGGTGATGTCACTCCTGTATAATATATCTTATATCTGGAGGGCGGTGATGTCACTCCTGTATAATATATCTTATATCTGGAGGGCGGTGATGTCACTCCTGTATAATATATCTTATATCTGGAGAGCGGTGATGTCACTCCTGTATAATATATCTTATATCTAGAGATCGGTGATGTCACTCCTCTATAATATATCTTATATCTGGAGGGAGGTGATGTCACTCCTGTATAATATATCTTATATCTGGAGAGTGGTGATGTCACTCCTGTATAATATATCTTATATCTGGAGAGCGGTGATGTCACTCCTGTATAATATATCTTATATCTGGAGAGCAGTGATGTCACTCTGTATAATATATCTTATATCTGGAGAGCGGTGATGTCACTCTGTATAATATATCTTATATCTGGAGAGAGGTGATGTCACTCCTCTATAATATATCTTATATCTGGAGAGAGGTGATGTCACTCCTCTATAATATATCTTATATCTGGAGAGCGGTGATGTCACTCCTCTATAATATATCTTATATCTGGAGAGCGGTGATGTCACTCCTGTATAATATATCTTATATCTGGAGAGCGGTGATGTCACTCTGTATAATATATCTTATATCTGGAGAGCGGTGATGTCACTCCTGTATAATATATCTTATATCTGGAGAGAGGTGATGTCACTCCTCTATAATATATCTTATATCTGGAGAGCGGTGATGTCACTCTGTATAATATATCTTATATCTGGAGAGCGGTGATGTCACTCCTGTATAATATATCTTATATCTGGAGAGAGGTGATGTCACTCCTCTATAATATATCTTATATCTGGAGAGCGGTGATGTCACTCCTCTATAATATATCTTATATCTGGAGAGCGGTGATGTCACTCCTGTATAATATATCTTATATCTGGAGAGCGGTGATGTCACTCTGTATAATATATCTTATATCTGGAGAGCGGTGATGTCACTCCTGTATAATATATCTTATATCTGGAGAGAGGTGATGTCACTCCTCTATAATATATCTTATATCTGGAGAGCGGTGATGTCATTCCTGTATAATATATCTTATATCTGGAGAGCGGTGATGTCACTCTGTATAATATATCTTATATCTGGAGAGCGGTGATGTCACTCTGTATAATTTATCTTATATCTGGAGAGCGGTGATGTCACTCTGTATAATATATCTTATATCTGGAGGGCGGTGATGTCACTCTGTATAATATATCTTATATCTGTCAGTGCACTGTGAATGTTTTTATGGGTTTATGAACATTTTTTGCTTCCATACTGAATCTCTTTCTCCAATAATAATCCTCACACAGATGTGGCGGCTGCATTCGTTTTCTTCTATTTAGGCTTTTTCCCCTCTGTTTTCACCTGGTGATCTGACCAGTAACACACCTCCTGTATTAGAGCGCCCCCTCCCCCATCAAGATTTTATATAAATAAATTAAAGCTGATTATTGTAAGCACCCCTGTCAGTGGTAAATAGTAAATAGTTTGATTCGTCCCTGTAACAGTAATCCCGCGTACACACGATCAGACTTTCCGACGGGAAATGTTGGATGTGAGCTTGTGGGCGGAAAGTCAGACCGTTGTGTACGCTCCATCGGACATTTGCTGTTGGACTTTTCGCCAACAAATGTTGGATGGCAGGTTCTCAGATTTTCCGCCAACAAATGTTTGTTGTCGGACTTTCCGATTGTGTGTACACAAGTCCGTCGGACAAAAGTCCAAAGTACAAACACGCATGCTCAGAATCAAGGACAAATCGGAAGCGATCGGTCTTATAAAACTAACGTTAGCAATGGAGATGCCACCTACGTCTTGTATGTCACCGCGTTCGTAATTGTTGGCCAACACTTGTGTGACGGTGTGTATGCAGGACAAGTTTGATCGGATCGTGTGTGCGGGGGCTTAAGAGAGCTTTTATTTTGAAGAACAAGCGACTTGTTGGCCAAATGAAATAAGGGGGAAGAAAGCCTAAAACAAGAAAAGGAATGCGGCCGTCACATCTGAGAATTGGTGAGCTCTAATATAAGAAATGTTCTCCTGGAAGTCATACGGCTTGGAATGTCTTGTTGATGAAATGCGTCTCGCTGTGTTTGTGCGTCGCTCGGTGACACTCGGAGACTCTCAGGATATCAGATAAGAATGTTTTTCTATATACAGGGCCCGGCCTCTGGATGTCCTCTGATTGGCTGCACACAGAGAGCGTATTGTCAGCCTAGAGATGGAACGTTCCGGGGACACGGGAAACACGGCCCGGAAATCAATTAAAGCGGAACTCCAGCCAAAAAAAAAAGATAAAAATAATCAGCACATTATAAAACAAAAATCGCTTATTTACGGCCATTCCAGAGATTCCCTGTTGTACTTTTATCTGCCACTAGATGTCCTCAGTCAGACGTCCGGCACCATTCAACCCACTTCCTAAGAGCCCAGGTCATCCTTCACCCGCCTCAGCTGCAAAGTCAGCAGTAAGTGCCCTTGCTGGCAGGATCTCCAGGAAAGAAACTTTGTAAAGGCTTGTTGAAGGTAGCGCCCCCCCCCCGTCCATCGCCGCCTCCCCTACCCATACGTCCGGCCCCTTTCAGGACACCGGCACATGGATTCCAATGGGGGGAGGGGCTGTTTTTTTGGGCTTGGGTCGCAGAGAGTGCGATCCGATCCTACCCAGGTGTGTTACAACAGCGAGTCAATATTCACTGTTATAACATTGATCCTCCTTCCAGCCAATCAGGAAGCAGGGAAAATGGAATAAAAAACATGCAGCGCTAGAAATGTGCATTTAAATTAACAACATATATCTGTGAGGAAGTGCTAAAAAGAAAATCTGTACCTATTGGGTAATAAAAGTGATAGGTGAACATCTAATATGTAACCATATTAAGAAAAAAGTCCATAAATGTATGGTGGATCGTCTGTTAATCCCAAAAGCACAAGGGGGTTCATGGGCATAGATGGTGTCGCAACTCCACGTAAAGTGGGGACTGGAAAGGACTCTGTATGAGGAGACACTCTGCACATGAATCTTCTACATTCCCAATGGAAGCTGTAATTGGTAGAAATGAATATCCTTAGCGGAAGAGGTGGACACAGTCACCATACGGTGGAGTGTCAAACAGGCTTAAGGGATTCAGCGATCCCAAGGGTATCCGGCTGGAGGAGTCCTGACGGGGAGTCACATCCAGGGCGACGATCACCGTACGATGGTATGGAAGTTCCCGGTCAATCAGAATCTCTCTCAGAATCAGAATCTCTCTCGTCCTTCTACTGGGGCTTTATGCCCCAGTAGAAGGACGATGGTCCGAAACATGTCGGGTTGCTTATGCCTATAAATGCCCTGTTACCACGCGATTTTATTCTATCTTTTGTGATCACGTTTTATGCATTGAAGTGCATTGTCTAGCACTTTTTCAGCTTTTAATAAAGCTTCCTTTTTTAACTGATTCATGCCCTATGTGGAGGATTTTTTGCTCTTATCTTCCCTCATGAATGGGACCTTGCTGAGCCCCAACCATTTCTGTTTCCATACTCCTTCCATCCGAGAGAGAGATTCTGATTGACCGGGAACTTCCATACCATCGTACGGTGATCGTCGCCCTGGATGTGACTCCCTGTCAGGACTCCTCCAGCCAGATACCCTTGGGATCGCTGAATCCCTTAAGTGCCGATTCACACAGGGGCGACTTGTCAGGCGACCTAGCCGCCTGACAAGTCGCCTCCCGTTCTGTACTACGGAACCGTTCTAATAGGAGCGACGCAAGTCGCTCCGACTTAGAAAAAGGTTCCTGTACTACTTTGGGGGCGACTTGAGGCGACTTGCATAGACTTCTATACAGAAGTCGTTTTGCAAGTCGCCGTGGCAGTCGTGTGCAGGTCGCCTCGGTGAGGCGACCTGCAAGTCGCGCCGCCCCTGTGTGAACCGGGGCTAAGCCTGTTTGACACTCCACCGTATGGTGACTGTGTCCACCTCTTCCGCTAAGGATATTCATTTCTACCAATTACAGTTTCCATTGGGAATGTAGAAGATTCATGTGCAGAGTGTCTCCTCATACAGAGTCCTTTCCAGTCCCCACTTTACGTGAAGTTGCGACACCATCTATGCCCATGAACCCCCTTGTGCTTTTGGGATTAACAGACGATCCACCATACATTTATGGACTTTTTTCTTAATATGGTTACATATTAGATGTTCACCTTTCACCTTTATTACCCAATAGGTACAGATTTTCTTTTTAGCACTTCCTCACAGATATATGTTGTTAATTTAAATGCACATTTCTAGCGCTGCATGTTTTTTATTCCATTTTCCCTGTACATTGTCTACCACTTTGTTACATGCCAGCAGCTACCATTCACACAATTTTTTGTAATAGCACAATTATTGTTTGGTTTTATTGATTTTCACTAATCAGGAAGCAGGTTTTGACATCGGTCACCTGCTTGGCTGAAAGGACAGGCGATCCTATTGGATGCCTAGGAGCAGGAAAGAGGAGTCGCACAGCGGTGATGCACAGAGGACACAGGATGTGCTGCCCACCGCTCATAGGAGCCCGCAACCTGTCACCCGTAGGAGCCCGCAACCCGGCCGGTGACCGCTGCCTGCAGGAACCCGCAACCTGCCGCCCATATGTGCCTGCAACCTAGCGCCCATAGGAGCCTGCAACCCGGCCGGTGTCCGCCGCCCACAGGAGCCCGCAACCTGCCGCCCATACGTGCCTGTAAACTAGCGCCCATAGGAGCCGGCAACTTGGCCGGTGTCTGCCACCCGCAGGAGTCCGCAACCTGCCGCCCATAGGAGCCCGCAGCCTGGCGCCTGTAGGAGCCCGCAACCCGGCCGGTGTCCGCCGCCCGCAGGAGCCCGCAACCTGCCGCCCGTATGTGCCTGCAACCTAGCGCCCATAGGAGCCCACAACTCGGCAGGAGCCCGCAACCTGGCGCCTGTAGGAGCCCACAACCAGCCGCCCGTAGGAGCCCGCAACCCGGCCGGTGTCCCCGGCCCGTAGGAGCCCTGCAAGCCGGCTGCTGCCCGCCGCCTGTAGGAGCCTGCCCACCTGCAACTAATGGGGTAAGTGCCAGGGTAGGGGGGGTGCCACGGACAGGGTCTAGGGTGCGCGCGTGCGCCCCCGCTGGCCCGCTTCCGCTTTGATTAGACACAGCGAGAGCTGATCGGCAGGTACAGCAGACTCAATGTTTGCCGGCACCCGCCAATGCTTCAGTACAGAGCGAGAACTGCGGTCTGTCAGTAGGGAAGGCACTGAAAACTGTATTAGTGTCACTGGTCCCCAAAAAAAGTGTCAGTTAGTCTCCCGACTGTCCGCCACAATATCGCAGTCTTGCTGATCGCCACCATTACTAGTAAAAAAAATATATATATAAAAAAAATAAATAAAAATATCCCATATTTTGTAGATGCAAACCAATCAATATACATTTATTGGGGGTTTTTTTTACCAAAATATGTAGCAGAATACATATTGGCATAAATTGATGAAGAAATTTTTATTTTTTTATTGGATGTGTTTTATAGCAGAAAGTAAAAAATATTGTTTTGGTTTTTTTTGTTTATAGCGCAAAAAAAAAAAAATTTGGGAAAAAAGGACATCAATATTATTTGGGTACAGCGTCGCACGACCGCGCAATTGTCAGTCAAAATAGGGCAGTGCTGTATCGCAAAAAATGGCCTGGTCCTGAAGGGGGGGGTAAATCTTCTGGGGGTCAAGTGGTTAACACCTACAAGCTGCATATATACGCGTCAATAGACGGCCAGGGTCTCGGCGCTCGCTGCACACTCCCAGCACAGCGACCGAGCTGGCGACAGATCCCAATCTCTTATAATATTCGGAAGCTGGTGGGACTGGCTCCCGAGATCATGTGACCACTGTGACATCCACTGTGAGGTCACATGATCGGGCAGACCTGCCCACCACCCCTTGGTGTAATAGCCTAGTTAAAGGGATCCCAGCAGTGCCAGCTGGTCCATTAGGGGCGCCACCCCCATGCTCTATCCACAGCTGCTATGTTGCAGGACACCGCCACCCCCTATTCATGCGTTTGGCCTCTTTCAGGACGCTGGGCGCGTGAATTACAGCGGGGGGTGTGTTTTTTAAGCACCTTATTAGAGCCAGAGGCTCTAAAAGTCTTCGAAATAGGGTGGGCTCGTGGTGGGCCCATGGTGTGCTTGTGGTGGGCCCGTGGTGGGCTCGTGGTGGGCCCTTAGTGGGCTCGTGGTGGGCCCGTGGTGGGTCCGTGGTGCGCTTGTGGTGGGCTTGTGGTGGGCCCGTGGTGCGCTTTTGGTGGACTCGTGGTGGGGTTGTGGTGCGCTCATGGTGGGCCCATGGTGTGCTAGTGTTGGGCTCACGGTGGGCCCATGGTGTACTCGTGGTGGGCCCTTGGTGGGCTCGTGGTGGGCCCATGGTGCGCTCGTGGTGGGCCCGTGGTGGGCTTGTGGTGGGCCCGTGGTGGGCTTGTGGTGGGCCCGTGGTGGGCCCGTGGTGCGCTTGTGGTGAACCCGTGGTGGGCTCGTGGCTGTTTGCGGCCCCCTCAAAAAAAAATTACCACCGGCCGCCACTGGATCCCAGACTGGGCAGGAAGGGGTTTCCGATTCTAAATTTACTGAGAAATAGATTTAGGTTTACATCCACTTTGATCCATCCATGCTCCAGCGAAGAACTGCAACATCTGGTCACATGATGCTGTGCAACCTCCCTCTCTCTCTCCTTCTCTGGGAACTACAAAGCCAAAGCTGAATCCGGAGAACACACCGGCTGCGTTGTCGCCATCATTTTAACATCAAATGATACAAAGTTTCTGCATAATATCCTTCAAATGAGCGTCAGCTCTTCTTCTATTCTTCTGTTTGGCACGCTCGGCGCTCGGTGTTTTGTCGCATTTCTATTCAAAATGGAATATGTAAAATAAATAAATACATATTTCTCAGCAGAATACAGAATATTTTCCTGTGCTGTGGATGCTGAAAAAGCTTTTCATCGCCAAGGTCGGGCTGCCGGCGGCGTATTCACAACGCAAAGCGGAGGAGGGGGGGTCCCCTATAGAGAGTCGCATGTGTCTGTGAAGTATGCGGGTCACGTGTCCTCCCAATGTCACACGCCGATCATTTATTGATTTATTTTATAATAGAAAACAAAATTCCATCCATTATTTTACATAAAAGACATTCAAGTCGGGTGATTCGGCGGGGGAGGGGGAGACTCTTCAATAACACTGTGAAATGAATACGTTTTTTATTCCCTGTAAATTAACAGAAAGATTGAGAGATGAACCGCGGAGTATAAATGATATATTACATTGTAAAGGTTTATGAATTACATTGTATTCAATTATGGTGCTGCTTTACTTTGTATCTTCATTTTTTTTTGCAGTAAAGCAGAAACCTCTGCAGGGTATTAACCCCAAAAGCAAACATTTCCTATATTGCAGTTTACCGATTCTTTGATGTGATGTGCAGACCTCACATGTGTGGGACGATCGCTCTTTGATGATCGCACGTGTTTGCCTTTGCCATGAGCACGGGGGGCGGGTGCAGTTTAATTAATTTTTTTTAATTATTAAATTTTTTTTACACTGTTGCTTTTATTTCAATTTTTGTTATAACTTTTAATTTGATGACTTTCATGTGACAGGTTCTCTTTATAGAGAGATGTGGGGGGTCCTCTTTATAGAGAGATGTGGGGGGACCTCTTTATAGAGAGATGTGGGGGGTTCTCTTTATAGAGAGATGTGGGGGTTCTCTTTATAGAGAGATGTGGGGGGTCTTCTTTATAGAGAGATGTGGGGGGTTCTCTTTATAGAGAGATGTGGGGGGTCCTCTTTATAGAGAGATGTGGGGGGACCTCTTTATAGAGAGATGTGGGGGGTTCTCTTTATAGAGAGATGTGGGGGTTCTCTTTATAGAGAGATGTGGGGGGTCTTCTTTATAGAGAGATGTGGGGGGTTCTCTTTATAGAGACATGTGGGGGGACCTCTTTATAGAGAGATGTGGGGGGTCCTCTTTATAGAGAGATGTGGGGGGTTCTCTTTATAGTGAGATGTGGGGGTCCTCTTTATAGAGAGATGTGGGGGTTTTCTTTATAGAGATATGTGGGGGGACCTCTTTATAGTGAGATGTGGGGGTCCTCTTTATAGAGAGATGTGGGGGTTCTCTTTATAGAGAGATGTGGGGGGTCCTCTTTATAGAGAGATGTGGGGGACCTCTTTATAGAGAGATGTGGGGGGTCCTCTTTATAGAGAGATGTGGGGGGTTCTCTTTATAGTGAGATGTGGGGGTCCTCTTTATAGAGAGATGTGGGGGGTCCTCTTTATAGAGAGATGTGGGGGTTCTCTTTATAGAGATATGTGGGGGGACCTCTTTATAGAGAGATGTGGGGGGTCCTCTTTATAGAGATATGTGGGGGGTCCTCTTTATAGAGAGATGTGGGGTGTTCTCTTTATAGTGAGATGTGGGGGGTCCTCTTTATAGAGAGATGTGGGGGTTCTCTTTATAGAGATATGTGGGGGGTCCTCTTTATAGAGAGATGTGGGGTGTTCTCTTTATAGTGAGATGTGGGGGTCCTCTTTATAGAGAGATGTGGGGGGTCCTCTTTATAGAGAGATGTGGGGGTTCTCTTTATAGAGATATGTGGGGGGTCCTCTTTATAGAGAGATGTGACGGGTCCTCTTTATAGAGAGATGTGGGGGACCTCTTTATAGAGAGATGTGGGGGGTTCTCTCTATAGAGAGATGTGGGGGGACCTCTTTATAGAGAGATGTGGGGGGTTCTCTTTATAGAGAGATGTGGGGGGACCTCTTTATAGAGAGATGTGACGGGTCCTCTTTATAGAGAGATGTGGGGGACCTCTTTATAGAGAGATGTGGGGGTTCTCTTTATAGAGATATGTGGGGGGTCCTCTTTATAGAGAGATGTGACGGGTCCTCTTTATAGAGAGATGTGGGGGACCTCTTTATAGAGAGATGTGGGGGGTTCTCTCTATAGAGAGATGTGGGGGGTCCTCTTTATAGAGAGATGTGGGGTGTTCTCTTTATAGTGAGATGTGGGGGTCCTCTTTATAGAGAGATGTGGGGGTTCTCTTTATAGAGAGATGTGGGGGGTCCTCTTTATAGAGAGATGTGGGGGTTCTCTTTATAGAGATATGTGGGGGGTCCTCTTTATAGAGAGATGTGACGGGTCCTCTTTATAGAGAGATGTGGGGGACCTCTTTATAGAGAGATGTGGGGGGGTTCTCTCTATAGAGAGATGTGGGGGGACCTCTTTATAGAGAGATGTGGGGGGACCTCTTTATAGAGAGATGTGGGGGACCTCTTTATAGAGAGATGTGGGGGGTTCTCTCTATAGAGAGATGTGGGGGGACCTCTTTATAGAGAGATGTGGGGGGTTCTCTTTATAGAGAGATGTGGGGGGACCTCTTTATAGAGAGATGTGGGGGACCTCTTTATAGAGAGATGTGGGGTGTTCTCTTTATAGTGAGATGTGGGGGTCCTCTTTATACAGAGATGTGGGGGTTCTCTTTATAGAGAGATGTGGGGGGATCTCTTTATAGAGAGATGTGGGGGTCCTCTTTATAGTGAGATGTGGGGTGTTCTCTTTATAGTGAGATGTGGGGGGTTCTCTTTATAGAGAGATGTGGGGGGACCTCTTTATAGAGAGATGTGATGGGTCCTCTTTATAGAGAGATGTGACGGGTCCTCTTTATAGAGATATGTGACGGGTCCTCTTTATAGAGAGATGTGGGGGGTTCTCTTTATAGTGAGATGTGGGGGGTCCTCTTTATAGAGAGATATGGGGGGACCTCTTTATAAAGAGATGTGGGGGGTCCTCTTTATAGAGAGATGTGGGGGGTTCTCTTTATAGAGAGATGTGGGGGGTCCTCTTTATAGAGAGATGTGGGGGGTCCTCTTTATAGTGAGATGTGGGGGGTCCTCTTTATAGAGAGATGTGACAGGTCCTCTTTATAGAGATATGTGACGGGTCCTCTTTATAGAGAGATGTGGGGGTCCTCTTTATAGAGATATGTGGGGGGACCTCTTTATAGAGAGATGTGGGGGTCCTCTTTATAGAGAGATGTGGGGGTCCTCTTTATAGAGATATGTGACGGGTCCTCTTTTATAGAGAGATGTGGGGGGTCCTCTTTATAGAGAGATGTGGGGGGGGTCCTCTTTATAGAGAGATGTGGGGGTCCTCTTTATAGAGAGATGTGGGGGTTCTCTTTATAGTGAGATGTGGGGGGTTCTCTTTATAGAGAGATGTGACGGATCCTCTTTATAGAGAGATGTGGGGGTCCTCTTTATAGTGAGATGTGGGGGGTTCTCTTTATAGAGAGATGTGACGGATCCTCTTTATAGAGAGATGTGGGGGTTCTCTTTATAGTGAGATGTGGGGGGTTCTCTTTATAGAGAGATGTGACGGATCCTCTTTATAGAGAGATGTGGGGGTCCTCTTTATAGAGAGATGTGACGGATCCTCTTTATAGAGAGATGTGACGGATCCTCTTTATAGAGAGATGTGGGGGGTCCTCTTTATAGAGAGATGTGACAGGTCCTCTTTATAGAGAGATGTGGGGGTCCTCTTTATAGAGAGATGTGGGGGATCCTCTTTATAGAGAGATGTGGGGGGTCCTCTAGAGAGATGTGGGGGGTTCTCTTTATCGAGAGATGTGACAGGTCCTCTTTATAGTGAGATGTGGGGGGTTCTCTTTATAGAGAGATGTGGGGGGGGTCCTCTTTATGGAGAGATGTGGGGGACCTCTTTATAGAGAGATGTGGGGGAACCTCTTTTATAGAGAGATGTGGGGGGTCCTCTTTATAGAGAGATGTGGGGGGTTCTCTTTATAGAGAGATGTGGGTACTCTAGAGAAATGTGGGGGGTCCTCTTTATAGAGAGATGTGGGGGGTCCTCCTTATAGAGAGATGTGGGGGTCCTCTTTATAGAGGGATGTGGGGGGTCCTCTTTATAGAGAGATGTGGGGGACCTCTTTATAGAGAGATGTGGGGGGTCCTCTTTATAGAGATATGTGGGGGGTCCTCTTTATAGAGAGATGTGGGGGGACCTCTTTATAGAGAGATGTGAGGGGTTCTCTTTATAGAGAGATGGGGGGGTCCTCTAGAGAGATGTGGGGGGTCCTCTTTATAGAGAGATGTGGGCGGTCATCTTTATAGAGAGATGTGGGGGGTCCTCTAGAGAGATGTGGGGGGTCCTCTTTATAGAGAGATGTGGGGGGTCATCTTTATAGAGAGATGTGGGGGGTCCTCTAGAGAGATGTGGGGGGTCCTCTTTATAGAGAGATGCGGGGTGTTCTCTTTATAGAGAGATGCAAGGGGTTCTCTTTATAGAGAGATGTGGGGGACCTCTTTATAGAGAGATGTGGGGGTCCTCTTTATAGAGAGATGTGTGGGACCTCTTTATAGAGAGATGTGGGGGGACCTCTTTATAGAGAGATGTGATGGTTCCTCTTTATAGAGAGATGTGGGGGACCTCTTTATAGAGATATGTGACGGGTCCTCTTTATAGAGAGATGTGGGGGTCCTCTTTATAGAGAGATGTGACGGGTCCTCTTTATAGAGATTTGTGGGGGGTCCTCTTTATAGAGAGATGTGACGGGTTCTCTTTATAGAGAGATGTGGGGGGTTCTCTTTATAGAGAGATGTGGGGGGTCCTCTTTATAGAGAGATGTGGGGGGTCCTCTTTATAAAGAGATGTGGGGGTCCTCTTTATAGAGAGATGTGGGGGGTTCTCTTTGTAGAGAGATGTGGAGGGTCCTTTTTATAGAGAGATGTGGGGGGTCCTCTTTATAGAGAGATGTGGGGGTTCTCTTTATAGAGATATGTGGGGGGACCTCTTTATAGAGAGATGTGGGGGGTCCTCTTTATAGAGATGTGGGGGGTCCTTTTTATAGAGAGATGTGGGGGTCCTCTTTATAGAGAGATGTGGGGGGTCCTCTTTATAAAGAGATGTGGAGGGTCCTCTTTATAGAGAGATGTGGGGATCCTCTTTATAGAGAGATGTGGGGGTCCTCTTTATAAAGAGATGTGGAGGGTCCTCTTTATAGAGAGATGTGACGGGTCCTCTTTATAGAGATTTGTGGGGGGTCCTCTTTATAGAGAGATGTGGGGGGCCTCTTTATAGAGAGATGTGGGGGTCCTCTTTATAGAGAGATGTGGGGGGTCCTCTTTATAGAGAGATGTGGGGGGTCCTCTTTATAAAGAGATGTGGGGGTCCTCTTTATAGAGAGATGTGGGGGGTTCTCTTTGTAGAGAGATGTGGAGGGTCCTTTTTATAGAGAGATGTGGGGGGTCCTCTTTATAGAGAGATGTGACGGGTCCTCTTTATAGAGAGATGTGGGGGGTCCTCTTTATAGAGATGTGGGGGGGGTCCTCTTTATAGAGAGATGTGGGGGTCCTCTTTATAGAGAGATGTGGGGGGTTCTCTTTATAGAGAGATGTGGGGGGTCCTCTTTATAGAGAGATGTGGGGGGACCTCTTTATAGAGAGATGTGGGGGTTCTCTTTATAGAGAGATGTGGGGGACCTCTTTATAGAGAGATGTGACGGGTCCTCTTTATAGAGAGATGTGACAGGTCCTCTTTATAGAGAGATGTGGGGGATCTCTTTATAGAGAGATGTGGGGGGTTCTCTTTATAGAGAAATGTGGGGGTCCTCTTTATAGAGATACGTGACGGGTCCTCTTTATAGAGAGATGTGGGGGTCCTCTTTATAGAGATATGTGGGGGACCTCTTTATAGAGAGATGTGGGGGTCCTCTTTATAGAGAGATGTGGGGGTCCTCTTTATAGAGATATGTGACGGGTCCTTTTTTATAGAGAGATGTGGGGGGTCCTCTTTATAGAGAGATGTGGGGGGTCCTCTTTATAGAGAGATGTGGGGGGGGTCCTCTTTATAGAGAGATGTGGGGGTCCTCTTTATAGAGATATGTGGGGGGACCTCTTTATAGAGAGATGTGGGGGGTTCTCTTTATAAAGAGATGTGGGGGGTTCTCTTTATAGAGAGATGTGGGGTGTTCTTTTTATAGTGAGATGTGGGGGGTTCTCTTTATAGAGAGATGTGACGGATCCTCTTTATAGAGAGATGTGGGGGGTCCTCTTTATAGAGAGATGTGGGGTGTCCTCTTTATAGAGAGATGTGACAGGTCCTCTTTATAGAGAGATGTGGGGGTCCTCTTTATAGAGAGATGTGGGGGATCCTCTTTATAGAGAGATGTGGGGGGTCCTCTAGAGAGATGTTGGGGGGTTCTCTTTATCGAGAGATGTGACAGGTCCTCTTTATAGTGAGATGTGGGGGGTTCTCTTTATAGAGAGATGTGGGGGGGGTCCTCTTTATGGAGAGATGTGGGGGACCTCTTTATAGAGAGATGTGGGGGAACCTCTTTTATAGAGAGATGTGGGGGGTCCTCTTTATAGAGAGATGTGGGGGGTTCTCTTTATAGAGAGATGTGGGTACTCTAGAGAGATGTGGGGGGTCCTCTTTATAGAGAGATGTGGGGGACCTCTTTATAGAGAGATGTGGGGGGTCCTCTTTATAGAGAGATGTGGGGGGTCCTCTTTATAGAGAGATGTGGGGGGACCTCTTTATAGAGAGATGTGAGGGGTTCTCTTTATAGAGAGATGTGGGGGGTCCTCTAGAGAGATGTGGGGGGTCCTCTTTATAGAGAGATGTGGGGGGTCATCTTTATAGAGAGATGTGGGGGGTCCTCTAGAGAGATGTGGGGGGTCCTCTATATAGAGAGATGCAGGGTTTTCTCTTTATAGAGAGATGTGGGGGTTCTCTTTATAGAGAGATGTGGGGGACCTCTTTATAGAGAGATGTGGGGGTCCTCTTTATAGAGAGATGTGTGGGACCTCTTTATAGAGAGATGTGGGGGGACCTCTTTATAGAGAGATGTGATGGGTCCTCTTTATAGAGAGATGTGGGGGACCTCTTTATAGAGAGATGTGGGGGGACCTCTTTATAGAGAGATGTGGGGGTTCTCTTTATAGAGAGATGTGGGGGGTCCTCTTTATAGAGAGATGTGACGGGTCCTCTTTATAGAGAGATGTGGGGGTCCTCTTTATAGAGAGATGTGACAGGTCCTCTTTATAGAGATTTGTGGGGGTCCTCTTTATAGAGAGATGTGACGGGTTCTCTTTATAGAGAGATGTGGGGGGTTCTCTTTATAGAGAGATGTGGGGGGTCCTCTTTATAGAGAGATGTGGGGGGTCCTCTTTATAAAGAGATGTGGGGGTCCTCTTTATAGAGAGATGTGGGGGGTTCTCTTTGTAGAGAGATGTGGAGGGTCCTTTTTATAGAGAGATGTGGGGGGTCCTCTTTATAGAGAGATGTGACGGGTCCTCTTTATAGAGAGATGTGGGGGGGTTCTCTTTATAGAGAGATGTGGGGGGCCTCTTTATAGAGAGATGTGGGGGTCCTCTTTATAGAGAGATGTGGGGGGTTCTCTTTATAGAGATATGTGGGGGGTCCTCTTTATAGAGAGATGTGGGGGTCCTCTTTATAGAGAGATGTGGGGGGTCCTCTTTATAAAGAGATGTGGAGGGTCCTCTTTATAGAGACGTGGGGGGACCTCTTTATAGAGATGTGGGGGGGGGTCCTCTTTATAGAGAGATGTGGGGGGTCCTCTTTATAAAGTGATGTGGGGGTCGTCTTTATAGAGAGATGTGGGGGGTTCTCTTTGTAGAGAGATGTGACGGGTCCTCTTTATAGAGAGATGTGGGGGGTCCTCTTTATAAAGAGATGTGGAGGGTCCTCTTTATAGAGAGATGTGGGGGGTCCTCTTTATAAAGAGATGTGGAGGGTCCTCTTTATAGAGAGATGTGACAGGTCCTCTTTATAGAGATTTGTGGGGGGTCCTCTTTATAGAGAGATGTGACGGGTTCTCTTTATAGAGAGATGTGGGGGTTCTCTTTATAGAGAGATGTGGGGGGTCCTCTTTATAGAGAGATGTGGGGGGTCCTCTTTATAAAGAGATGTGGGGGTCCTCTTTATAGAGAGATGTGGGGGGTTCTCTTTGTAGAGAGATGTGGAGGGTCCTTTTTATAGAGAGATGTGGGGGGTCCTCTTTATAGAGAGATGTGACGGGTCCTCTTTATAGAGAGATGTGGGGGGGGGTTCTCTTTATAGAGAGATGTGGGGGGCCTCTTTATAGAGAGATGTGGGGGTCCTCTTTATAGAGAGATGTGGGGGGTTCTCTTTATAGAGATATGTGGGGGGTCCTCTTTATAGAGATGTGGGGGGTTCTCTTTATAGAGAGATGTGGGGGGTCCTCTTTATAGAGAGATGTGGGGGTCCTCTTTATAGAGAGATGTGGGGGGTCCTCTTTATAAAGAGATGTGGGGGTCCTCTTTATAGAGAGATGTGGGGGATTCTCTTTGTAGAGAGATGTGACGGGTCCTCTTTATAGAGAGATGTGGGGGGGTTCTCTTTATAGAGAGATGTGGGGGGCCTCTTTATAAAGAGATGTGGGGGGTCCTCTTTATAGAGAGATGTGGGGTGTTCTCTTTATAAAGAGATGTGGAGGGTCCTCTTTATAGAGAGATGTGACGGGTCCTCTTTATAGAGAGATGTGGGGGGGTTCTCTTTATAGAGAGATGTGGGGGGCCTCTTTATAAAGAGATGTGGGGGGTCCTCTTTATAGAGAGATGTGGGGGGTCCTCTTTATAGAGAGATGTGGGGGGGTTCTCTTTATAGAGAGATGTGGGGGGCCTCTTTATAGAGAGATGTGGGGGTCCTCTTTATAGAGATGTGGGGGGTCCTCTTTATAGAGATGTGGGGGGTTCTCTTTATAGAGAGATGTGGGGGGTCCTCTTTATAGAGACGTGGGGGGACCTCTTTATAGAGATGTGGGGGGGGGTCCTCTTTATAGGGAGATGTGGGGGGTCCTCTTTATAGAGATGTGGGGGGTTCTCTTTATAGAGAGATGTGGGGGGTCCTCTTTATAGAGACGTGGGGGGACCTCTTTATAGAGATGTGGGGGGGTCCTCTTTATAGAGAGATGTGGGGGTCCTCTTTATAGAGAGATGTGGGGGGTTCTCTTTATAGAGAGATGTGGGGGGTCCTCTTTATAGAGAGATGTGGGGGGACCTCTTTATAGAGAGATGTGGGGGGATCTCTTTATAGAGAGATGTGGGGGTCCTCTTTATAGAGAGATGTGGGGGGTCCTCTTTATAATAAGATGTGGGGGGACCTCTTTATAGAGAGATGTGGGGGGTCCTCTTTATAGAGAGATGTGACGGGTCCTCTTTATAGAGAGATGTGGGGGGTCCTCTTTATAGAGAGATGTGGGGGGTCCTCTTTATAGAGAGATGTGGGGGGTCCTCTTTATAATAAGATGTGGGGGGACCTCTTTATAGAGAGATGTGGGGGGTCCTCTTTATAGAGAGATGTGACGGGTCCTCTTTATAGAGAGATGTGGGGGGTCCTCTTTATAGAGAGATGTGGGGGACCTCTTTATAGAGAGATGTGACGGGTCCTCTTTATAGAGAGATGTGGGGGGTCCTCTTTATAGAGAGATGTGGGGGGTCCTCTTTATAGAGAGATGTGAGGGGTCCTCTTTATAGAGAGATGTGGGGGATCCTCTTTATAGAGAGATGTGACGGGTTCTCTTTATAGAGAGATGTGGGGGGTCCTCTTTATAGTGAGATGTGGGGGTCCTCTTTATAGAGAGATGTGGGGGGTCTATAAGAACCCCAAATCTCTCCTCTGCCCTTGAAAGCATTGAAATTACCAAGATCGCTGCTTTTGAATGCTTTTGATTTTTTTAAAATGGCGCCGTTCACGTCCGGGTAAACCGGATGTCTGGTCCCTGACACTATATATTGTTATTATAGCGGAGAGCCGATCCCGGCTTTGTCCGGTCTCTGATTGGCCAGCGGACGTGCCGGCTAGGAGCTTGGGTCTCATGGTGGGACAGGAGAGCCCGAGAGTAGGATGGAGAGAATTGAAGATCTTAGCAACTTGAAATGCTTATTAACCCCGTGGCACCGACTCCCACGGGCCCTTTAAGGGGGAATGGAATACCGGGGGGGGGGGGGGGGAGGGCTTGTGACCGCCGTGATTGGCTGTCACATGATTGGAAAACTCCTGATTGTAAGTAGCGATCGGGAGCTTTCCATGAGCCGCCCGGAGCACGCAGGGCACACATTCTCAGCACAGCACTGTGGGCGCCAGTGGCGGCCGCTCATAAGGGGCACAGGGGTGTGCCGCCCCCATAATCCATGGGCTCGGCCCCTAACCTCCATGCAGGGCGCCAGACACATACATTTCAATGGGTTTTTTTTTTATTTTTTTTTAAGCACATGATTACAGCCCGAGGCTCTAATTGGCTTTAAAAAAAATGGGCGGGTTTGGGGCGCAGAGCACTGCAAACCGAGCCCACCCAGTTGTGTGACACCAGCGAACGAATATTCGCTATTTTCACAGTGATTCTCCTCCCGGCCAAGCGGGAAGCGGGTCTGAGACCTGTTTCCAGATTGGCCGAAAGGAGAAGCGTACCGATTGGCCACCGAGGTGGAGATGGAAGCCGCCCGTGATGCCCGCAGGGGAGAGCAGGGGAAGGAGCCCGTAATGCCCGCGGAGGAGAGCAAGGAAAGGGGAAGCCGCCCGTGATGCCTGTCGCCCGGGTGAAGTGCTGCCCGCCATAGATGGGGTAAGTGCTCCGGACCCGACCGATCGGACTCTTGGCTGTGGGTGCATGGTTTCATGCCCTTCCCCAAAGAATTACCACCAGCCGCCACTGCCTAAGACCCAATTGGCTGGGAGAAGCAACTGACGGGACATGGGAGGAGAGGGGGAAAGCTGCGACCTGGATGGGGTAAGCGTGCGGAGCTGGCAGGCAAGCGCAGCAGGCAATAGATCGAGCGATGTAGGGGGGCTTGAGGGAAGTGAGGCGGCCAGGTTTGTTTGCCGCCCCCCCCGCCAAATAAAATGAGCACAAGCCACCACTAGTGGCCGCTATTGCATGCAAATATGCGGCGCCAAGGTCCAGCCACTGAGAGGCCACATATTTGCGTGCGCTCGGCGCCAAGGTGTTAATGTAACAATATCTAAGTGTCTCTTTATGTCAGTATTGAAGACGCTCTCTAATAATTCTGCGCTCTTCTCTCCGGACACGTGCTCCTCGCTCCTCGCTCCTCACCTTCACTTCATTACAGAGACAGATCATTAGATCGCATCAATACCTGCCCCACCCTCCTCCTCCTCTCTTCTCCTCTCTTCTCCCGTCTCACTGATGACACTTCAAATCTCCTTCTATTCCTCGCTCTGCGATGGATCCGACCTCCACATAAAGATTTCCAGTAACAATGTAACATGAAGGACCATAAAGTGGAAGTCTGTTTATTACAAATGTATAGAAAAGTGTTACATTCACGTGTTAGAGGAGCGCCCGGCACTGGGAGAACCACTCCATAGATCACATGTAATGCCTACGGCGGCACTCACGCGTTTCGACCGACTCTTTCAAAGGAGCCATTCAATGTGGAATATTTTTTGTTGTTGTAATGAATTGATTTATATTTATTTATTTTATCATTTATTTATTTATTTATTTTTTTATCATTTATTTGACATACCTCCGGAATATTTACCCTTCATGACCAGGCCACTTTTTTTGTAATACGGGACTGCGTTGCTTTAACTGACAATTGCGCGATCATGCAACGCTGTACACAAATATAACATTTATGTGCTTTTTTTTTTTTTTTTTTTTTTTTTTTTAGTATTGATCATTGCTGCATTTTTTTTTATTTTTTGCGCTATAAACAAAGAGCTTTGAATTACAATAGTAACAAATTTAAACCCATCTAAAATAACGAAACTAAATTCGGCCAAAATTCTAATCGATTTTGATAAAAATGAAATCAAATTCGATATCGAATTTGAAGACAGGAATAGAATAAAATACAATAGAAAATAAAGGACTATGATAGAAAAGAATAGAATAGGATAGAGAAAAAGAATAGAATAAAATAGAAAGAATACAACCGTCTTCTGAAATTCGAATTCAAATAGAGTAGATTCGACGAGAAAAGAATAGAAAATAAAAGAATAGAATAAAATAGAAAAGAATAGTATAGAAAAAGCAATAGAACATAACCATCTTCTGAAATTCGAATTCAAATAGAATAGTTTAGAAAAGAATAGAAAATAAAAGAATAGAATAATAATAGAAAAGAATAGAACAGAAAGAATGTAGCCATCTTCCGGAATTGGAATTTAATTAGAATTAGAATAGAAAAGAATAGAAAATAAGATAAAATAGAATAAAATAGAAAAGAATAGAATAGAAAAGAAAAAGCAATAGAAAGAAAATAACCATCTCCCACAATTCAAATAGAATAGATTAGAATAGAAAAAAAAAGAATAGAATAAAATAGAAAAGAAAAAGCAATGGAAAAAATAACCATCTTCTGGAATTCAAATTCAAATAGAATAGATTAGAATAGAAAATAAAAGAACAGAATAAAATAGAAAAGAATAGAATAGAAAAAAGCAATAGAATATAACCATCTTCTGAAATTCGAATTCAAATAGAATAGTTTAGAAAAGAATAGAAAATAAAAGAATAGAATAATAGAAAAGAATAGAATAGAAAGAATGTAACCATCTTCCGGAATTGGAATTTAAATAGAATAGATTAGAATAGAAAATAAGATAAAATAGAATAAAATAGAAAATAATAGAATAGAATAGAAAATAACCATCTTCCGCAATTCAAATAGAATAGATTAGAATAGAAAATAAAAGAATAGAATAAAATAGAAAAGAAAAAGCAATAGAAAAAATAACCATCTTCTGGAATTCAAATAGAATAGAATAGAAAATAAAAGAATAGAATAAAATAGAATAGAAAAAGCAATAGAAAGAATATAACCATCTTCCGTAATTCAAATTCAAATAGAAGATAAAAGAATAGAATAAAATAGAATAGAAAAAGCACTAGAATAGAACCATTTTCCGGAATTCGAATAGAATAAATTTGAATAGGAATAAACAAAACGAAATTTAATTCCAAAAACAAATTATACAAATTTTGACGAATTTAACTAAACGAAATTATTGAAATAATGAAACGAATGTTTTGGTTCTGCACATGTCTACCAACAGCCCGTTCAACAAATGTCTGATCATTCGATGGACTTTTGTCGAGCAGGATCGGTCATAGATGATCGACATCCAGCTGGTCCCCACAGAACTGGTCAAATTTCAACCCATCTATGGCCAGCTTAACACTTACAGGTCTTGTACCGCCCCGCCCCACTCCCCCCCCCCCCCCCACCAGCCTGTGACTGGACAGTGAAATGAGAAGCAGCAGACTGATGAGCTCATCTCTCTGTCACTCTGCTCTCTCCTCCTATCAGCATTCTCCCTCCACTGCAACACAACTAATTGTCTCTCTGTGCTGCTTCACCTTTTCCCAGCCTGAGCTCTGCTGTACAGAGACAGCAAAAATCTGATGCCAAATCAGTCAGGTACTTCCAGAGCTTGTGTGAAATCTA
>JBBHAA010003510.1:0-111141 GCA_037953035.1 Aquarana catesbeiana | reverse complement strand
GAATCCCCAGCGGATTCCCCCTTCACATCAGGAGTCCCCAGTGGAGCCCCCCTCACATTAGGAGTCCCCAGCGGACCCCCCCTAACATCAGGAGTCCCCAGCGGAGCCCCCTCTCACACCAGGAGTCCCCAGCGGAGCCCCCCTCATACCAAGAGTCCCCAGCGGAGCCCCCCCACATCAGGAGTCCCCAGCGGTACCCCTTTACATCAGGAATCTCCAGCGGAGCCCCCCTCACATCGGAAGTCCCCAGCGGAGCCCCTCCTCACATCAGGAGTCCCCAACGGAGCCCCCCTCACATCAGGAGTCCCCAGCGGAGCCCACCCTCACATCAGGAGTCCCCAACGGAGCCCCCCCTCACACCAGGAGTCCCCAGCAGAGCCCCCCTCACATCAGGAGTCCCCAGCAGAGCCCCCCTCACATCAGGAGACCCCAGCGGACGCCCCCTTTACATCAGGATTCCCCAGCGGAGCCCCCCTCACATCAGGAGACCCCAGCGGAGCCCCCTCCTCACATCAGGAGTCCCCAGCGGAGTCCCCCCTCACATTAGCAGTCCCCAGCGGAGCCCCCCTCACATCAGGAGTACCCAGTGGACCCCCCTTACATCAGGAGTCCCCAGTGGAGCCCCTCTCACACCAGGAATCCCCAGCGGAGCCCCCCTCACAGCAGGAGTTACCAGCGGACCCCCCCCACACATCAGGAGTCCCCAGAGGACCCCCCTCACACCAGGAGTCCCCGGCGGATCCCAACTTACACCAGGAGTCCCCAGCGGACCCCCCTCACATCAGGAGTCCCCAGAGACCCCCCTTACCATCAGGAGTCCCCAGCAGAGCCCCCCTCACACCAGAAGTCCCCAGCGGACCCCCCTTCACATTAGGAGTCCCCAGCGGACCCCCTCACATCACGAGTCCCCAGCGGAGCCCCCCTCACATCAGGAGTCCCCAGTGGACCCTCTTTACATCAGGAGTCCCCAGCGGAGCCCTCTCCTCACATCAGGAGTCCCCAGCGGAGCCCCCCTCACATCAGGAGTCCCCAGCGGAGCCCCCCTCACATCAGGAGTCCCCAGCGGAGCCCTCTCCTCACATCAGGAGTCCCCAGCGGAGCCCTCTCCTCACATCAGGAGTCCCCAGCGGAGCCCACTCACACCAGGAGTCCCCAGCGGAGCCCCCCCTCACACCAGGACTTCCCAGCGGATCCCCCCTCACATCAGGACTTCCCAGCGGACCCCCTCACACCAGGAATTCCCCAGCGGAGCCCCCCTCACATCAGGAGTCCGCAGCAGAGCCCCCCTCACATCAGGAGTCCCAAGCAGAGCCCCCTCCTCACATCAGGAATCCCCAGCGGACCCCCCCTCATCAAGAGTCCCCAGCAGAGCCCCCTCACATCAGGAGTCCCAAGCAGAGCCCCCTCCTCACATCAGGAGTCCCCAGCGGAGTCCTCTCCTCACATCAGGAGTCCCCAGCGGAGCCCCCCTCACATCAGGAGTCCCCAGCGGAGCCCACTCACACCAGGAGTCCCCAGCGGAGCCCCCCTACACCAGGACTTTCCAGCGGACCCCCCCTCACATCAGGAGTCCCAGCGGACCCCTCTCACACCAGGAATCCCAGCAGACCCCCCACTCACATCAGGAGTCCCCAGCGGAGCCCCCCTCACATCAGGAGTCCCCAGCGGAGCCCACTCACACCAGGAGTCCCCAGCGGAGCCACCCTCACACCAGGACTTCCCAGCGGACCCCCCCTCACATCAGGAGTCCCCAGCGGACCCACCCCCACACCAGGAATCCCCCAGCGGACCCCACCTCACATCAGGAGTCCCCAGAGGACCCCCTTACATCAGGAGTCCCCAGCGAAGCCCCCCTCACATCAGGAGTCCCCAGCGGACCCCCTTTACATCAGGATCCCCAGCGGAGCCCCCTCACATCAGAGTCCCCAGCGGGGCCCCTCCTCACATCAGGAGTCCCCAGCGGAGCCCCCCTCACATCAGGAGTCTCCAGCGGAGCCCACCCTCACATCAGGAGTCCCCAGCGGAGCCCCCCTCACACCAGGAGTCCCCAGCAGAGCCCCCCTCACATCAGGAGTCCCCAGCAGAGCTCCCCTTTACATCAGGAGTCCCCAGAAGAGCCCCCTCCTCACATCAGGAGTCCCCAGCGGAGCCCCCCTCACATCAGGAGTCCCCAGTGGAGCCCCCCTCCCATCAGGAGTCCCCAGCGGAGCCCCCTCTCACATCAGGAGTCCCTTGCAGAGCCCACTCTCATATCAGGAGTCCCCAGCGGAGCCCCGCTCACATCAGGAGTCCCCAGCGGACCCTCTCACATCAGGAGTCCCCAGCGGACCCCCCTCACATCAGGAGTCCCCAGCGGACCCCCCTCACATCAGGAGTCTCCAGCGGAGCCCCCCCTCACACCAGGAGTCTACAGCGGACCCCCCCTTCACATCAGGAGTCCCCAGCGGGACCCCCTAACACCAGGAGTCCCCAGTAGAGCCCCCTCTCCCACCAGGAGTCCCCAGCGGAGCCCCCCTCACACCAGGAGTCCCCAGTGGAACCCCCCTCACATCAGGAGTCCCCAGCGGACCCTCCTTTACATCAGGAGTCCCCAGCGGAGCCCCCCTCACACCAGGAGTCCCCAGCGGAGCCCCCCTCACACCAGGCGTCCCCAGCGGAGCCCCCCCTCACATCAGGAATCCCCAGCAAAGACCCCCTCACATCCGGAGTCCGCAGCGGAGCCCCTCCTCACATCAGGAGTCCCCAGCGGAGCCCCCCCTCACATCAAGAGCCCCCAGCAGAGCCCCTCCTCACATCAGGAATCCCCAGCGGAGCCCCCCTCACAGCAGGAGTCCCTAGCGGACCCCCCTCACATCAGGAGTCCCCAGAGGACCCTCCACAACAGGAGTCTCCAGCGGAGCCCCCCTCACAGCAGGAGTCCCCAGCGGCCCCCCTCACATCAGGAGTCCCCAGCGGAGCCCCCCTCACATCAGGAGTCCCCAGCGGGCCCCCCCCTAACACCAGGAGTCCCTAGTGGAGCCCCCTTTCACACCAGGAGTCCCCAGCGGAGCCCCCCTCACACCAGGAGTCCCCAGCGGAGCCCCCCTCACATCAGGAATCCCCAGCGGACCCTCCTTAACATCAGGAGTCCCCAGCGGAGCCCCCCTCACACCATGAGTCCCCAGCGGAGCCCCCCTCACACAAGGCTTCCCCAGCAGAGCCCCCCCTCACATCAGGAATCCCCAGCAAAGACCCCCCTCACATCAGGAGTCTGCAGCGGAGCCCCTCCTCACATCAGGAGTCCGCAGCGGAGCCCCCCTCACATCAAGAGCCCCTAGCGGAGCCCCTCCTCACATCAGGAATCCCCAGCGAAGCCCCCCCTCACAGCAGGAGTCCCCAGCGGACCCCCCTCACATCAGGAGTCCCAGAGGATCCTCCACAACTGGAGTCTCCAGAGGAGCCCCCCCTCACAGCAGGGAGTCCCCAGCGGCCCCCCTCACATCAGGAGCCCCCAGCGGCCCCCCTCACATCAGGAGTCCCCAGTGGAGCCCCCTCTCACACCAGGAGTCCCCAGCGGAGCCCCCCTCACACCAGGAGTCCCCAGCGGAGCCCCCCTCACATCAGGAGTCCCCAGCAGAGCCCCCCTCACATCAGGAGTCCCCAGCAGAGCCCCCCTCACACCAGGAGTCCCCAGCAGAGCCCCCCTCACACCCAGGAGTCCCCAGCAGAGCCCCCCTCACACCAGGAGTCCCCAGCGGAGCCACCCTCACATCAGGAGTCCCCAGCGGACCCCCTTTACATCAGGAGTCCCCAGCGGAGCCCCCCTCACACCAGGAGTCCCCAGCAGAGCCCCCCTCACACCAGGAGTCCCCAGCGGAGCCCCCCCCTCACATCAGGAATCCCCAGTGAAGACCCCCTCACATCAGGAGTCCCCAGCGGAGCCCCTCCTCACATCAGGAGTCCCCAGCGGAGCCCCTCCCCACATCAGGAAACCCCAGAGGAGCCCCCCTCACATCAGGAGTCCCCAGCGGAGCCCCCCTCACATCAGGAGTCCCCAGCGGAGCCCCTCTCACACCATCACACCAGGAGTCCCCAGCGGAGCCCCCCCTCACAGCAGGAGTCCCCAGCGGAGCCCCCCCACATCAGGAGTCCCCAGTGGAGCCCACCCTCACATCAGGAGTCCCCAGCAGAGCCCCCGTCACATCAGGGAGTCCCAGCAGAGCCCCCTCACACCAGGAGTCCCCAGCAGAGCCCCCCTCACACCAGGAGTCCCCAGCAGAGCCCCCCTCACACCAGGAGTCCCCAGCGGAGCCCCCCTCACACCAGGAGTCCCCAGCGGACCCCCCCTCACATCAGGAGTCCCCAGTGGGCCCCTCCTAACAGCAGGAGTCCCCAGTGGAGCCCTCTCTTACACCAGGAGTCCCCAGCGGTGCCCCCCCTCACATCAGGAGTCCCCAGCGGCCCCCCTCACATCAGGAGTCCCCAGCGGAGCCCCCCTCACATCAGGAGTCCCCAGCGGGCCCCCCTAACACCAGGAGTCCCTAGTGGAGCCCCCTTTCACACCAGGAGTCCCCAGCGGAGCCCCCCTCACACCAGGAGTCCCCAGCGGAGCCCCCCTCACATCAGGAATCCCCAGCGGACCCTCCTTAACATCAGGAGTCCCCAGCGGAGCCCCCCCTCACACCATGAGACCCCAGCGGAGCCCCCCTCACACAAGGCTTCCCCAGCAGAGCCCCCCCTCACATCAGGAATCCCCAGCAAAGACCCCCCTCACATCAGGAGTATGCAGCGGAGCCCCTCCTCACATCAGGAGTCCGCAGCGGAGCCCCCCTCACATCAAGAGCCCCTAGCGGAGCCCCTCCTCACATCAGGAATCCCCAGCGAAGCCCCCCCTCACAGCAGGAGTCCCCAGCGGACCCCCCTCACATCAGGAGTCCCCAGAGGATCGTCCACAACTGGAGTCTCCAGAGGAGCCCCCCCTCACAGCAGGAGTCCCCAGCGGCCCCCCTCACATCAGGAGTCCCCAGCGGCCCCCCTCACATCAGGAGTCCCCAGTGGAGCCCCCTCTCACACCAGGAGTCCCCAGCGGAGCCCCCCTCACACCAGGAGTCCCCAGCGGAGCCCCCCTCACATCAGGAGTCCCCAGCAGAGCCCCCCTCACATCAGGAGTCCCCAGCAGAGCCCCCCTCACACCAGGAGTCCCCAGCAGAGCCCCCCTCACACCAGGAGTCCCCAGCAGAGCCCCCCTCACACCAGGAGTCCCCAGCGGAGCCACCCTCACATCAGGAGTCCCCAGCGGGACCCCCCTTTACATCAGGAGTCCCCAGCGGAGCCCCCCTCACACCAGGAGTCCCCAGCAGAGCCCCCCCTCACACCAGGAGTCCCCAGCGGAGCCCACCCTCACATCAGGAATCCCCAGTGAAGACCCCCTCACATCAGGAGTCCCCAGCGGAGCCCCTCCTCACATCAGGAGTCCCCAGCGGAGCCCCTCCTCACATCAGGAAACCCCAGAGGAGCCCCCCCTCACATCAGGAGTCCCCAGCGGAGCCCCCTTCACATCAGGAGTCCCCAGCGGAGCCCCTCTCACACCATCACACCAGGAGTCCCCAGCGGAGCCCCCCTCACAGCAGGAGTCCACAGCGGAGCCCCCCTCACATCAGGAGTCCCCAGAGGACCCCCCCACATCAGGAGTCCCCAGCGGAGCCCCCCTCACACCAGGAGTCCCCAGCGGACCCCCCCTCACATCAGGAGTCCCCAGCGGCCCCTCCTAACAGCAGGAGTCCCCAGTGGAGCCCCCTCTTACACCAGGAGTCCCCAGCGGTGCCCTCCCTCACACCAGGAGTCCCCAGCGGAGCCCCTCTCACATCAAGAGTCCCCAGCGGACCACCCCTCCTCACATCAGGAGTCCACAGCTGAGCCCCCCTCACATCAGGAGTCCCCAGCGGAGCCCCTCCTCACATCAGGAGTCCCCAGCGGAGCCCCCCCACATCAGGAGTCCCCAGTGTAGCCCCACCCTCACATCAGGAGTCCCCAGCGGACCCCCCTCACATCAGGAGTCCTCAGCGGAGCCCCTCTCACACCAGAAGTCCCCAGCGGAGCCCCCCCTCACATCAGGAGTCCCCAACGGAGCCCCCCTCACATCAGGTGTTCCCAGCGGACCCCCCTTTTTATCAGGAATCCCCAGCAGAGCCCCCCTCACATCGGGAGTCCCCAGCGGAGCCCCTCCTCACATCGGGAGTCCCCAGCGGAGCCCCCCTCACATAAGGAGTCCCCAGCAGAGCCCCCCTCACTTCTGGAGTCCCCAGCGGCCACCACTTACATCAGGAGTACCCAGCGGAGCCCCCCCTCACATCAGGAGTCCCGAGCAGAGCCCCCACCTCATATAAGGAGTCCCCAGCGGACCCCCCTCACATCAGGAGTCCCCAGCCGAGCCCCCTCTCACATCAGGAGTCCCAGCGGAGCCCCTCTCACACCAGGAGTCCCCAGCGGAGCCCCCCTCACATCAGGAGTCCCCAGCAGAGCCCCCGTCCACATCAGGAGTCCCCCAGCAGAGCCCCCCTCACACCAGGAGTCCCCAGCAGAGCCCCCCTCACACCAGGAGTCCCCAGCAGAGCCCCCCTCACACCAGAGTCCCCAGCGGAGCCCCCCTCACACCAGGAGTCCCCAGCGGACACCCCCTCACATCAGGAGTCCCCAGTGGGCCCCTCCTAACAGCAGGAGTCCCCAGTGGAGCCCTCTCTTACACCAGGAGTCCCCAGCGGTGCCCCCCCTCACACCAGGAGTCCCCAGCGGAGCCCCTCTCACATCAAGAGTCCCCAGCGGACCACCCCTCCTCACATCAGGAGTCCACAGCTGAGCCCCCCTCACATCAGGAGTCCCCAGCGGGAGCCCCTCCTTACATCAGGATTCCCCAGCGGAGCCCCCCCACATCAGGAGTCCCCAGTGTAGCCCACCCTCACATCAGGAGTCCCCAGCAGAGCCCCCGTCACATCAGGAGTCCCCAGCAGAGCCCCCTCACACCAGGAGTCCCCAGCAGAGCCCCCCTCACACCAAGAGTCCCCAGCAGAGCCCCCTCACACCAGGAGTCCCCAGCGGAGCCCCCCTCACACCAGGAGTCCCCAGCGGACCCCCCTCACATCAGGAGTCCCCAGTGGGCCCCTCCTAACAGCAGGAGTCCCCAGTGGAGCCCTCTCTTACACCAGGAGTCCCCAGCGGTGCCCCTCCTCACATCAGAAGTCCTCAGCGGAGCCCCCTCTCACACCGGAAGTCCCCAGCGGAGCCCCCCCTCACATCAGGAGTCCCCAACGGAGCCCCCCTCACATCAGGAGATCCCAGCGGACCCCCATTTTTATCAGGAATCCCCAGCAGAGCCCCCTCACATCGGGAGTCCCCAGCGGAGCCCCTCCTCACATCGGTAGTACCCAGCGGAGCCCTCCTCACATCAGGGGTCCCCAGCGGAGCCCCCCTCACATCAGGAGTCCCCAGCGAGCCCACCCTCACATCAAGAGTCCCCAGCGGAGCCCCCCTCACACCAGGAGTCCCCAGCAGAGCCCCCCTCACATCTGGAGTCCCCAGTGGACACCCCTTTACATCAGGAGTCCCCAGCGGAGCCCCCCCTCACATCAGGAGTCCCGAGCAGAGCCCCACCTCATATCAGGAGTCCCCAGCGGAGCCCCTCTCACACCAGGAGTCCCCAGCGGAGCCCCCCTCACAGCAGGAGTCCCCAGCGGACCCCCCCACATCAGGAATCCCCAGAGGACCCCCCCACATCAGGAGTCTCCAGCAGAGCCCCCCTCACACCAGGAGTCTCCAACGGACTCCCCTTAACATCAGGAGTCCCCAGCGGGCCCCCCTAACAGCAGGAGTCCCCAGTGGAGCCCCTCTCACACCAGGAGTCCCCAGCGGAGCCCCCCTCACACCAGGAGTCCCCAACGGAGCCCCCCTCACATCAAGATTCCCCAGCGGACCCCCCCTTTACATCAGGAGTCCACAGCGGAGCCCCCCTCACATCAGGAGTCCTCAGCGGAGCCCCCTCTTACACCAGGAGTCCCCAGCGGAGCCCCCCTCACACCAGGAGTCCCCTGCAGAGCCCCCTTCACATCAGGAGTCCCCAGCAGGACCCCCTCTTACATCAGGAGTCCCCAGCGGAGCCCCCCTCACATCAAGAGTCCCCAGCGGAGCCCCCCCTCACATCAGGAGTCCCCAGCGGAGCCCCCCTCACATCAGGAGTCCCCAGCGGAGCCCACCCTCACATCAGGAGTCCCCAGCGGACCCTTCCTCACATCAGGAGTCCTCAGCGGAGCCCCCTCTCACACCAGGAGTCCCCAGCGGAGCCCCCCTCACACCAGGAGTCCCCAGCGAATCCCCCTCACATCAGCAGTCCCAGCGGACTCCCCTTTACATCAGGAATCCCCAGCGAAGACCCCCTCACATCAGGAGTCCCCAGCGGAGCCCACCCTCACATCAGGATTCCCCAGCGGAGCCCCCCTCACATCAGGAGTACCCAGCGGAGCCCCTCTCACACCAGGAGTCCCCAGCGGAGCCCCCCTCACAGCAGGAGTGCCCAGCGGACCCCCTCACATCAGGAGTCCCCAGGGGACTCCCCCTCACATCAGCAGTCCCAAGCAGAGCCCCCCTCACACCAGGAGTCCACAGCGGACCCCCCCTCACATCAGGAATCCCCAGAAAAGACCCCCCTCACATCAGGAGTCCCCAGCGGACCCCCCTCACACCAGGAGTCCCCAGCGGAGCCTCCCCTCACACCAGGCGTCCCCAGCGGAGCCCCCCCTCACATCAGGAATGCCCAGCAAAGACCCCCCTCACAGCAGGAGTCTGCAGCGGAGCCCCTCCACACATCAGGAGTCCCCAGCGGAGCCCCCCCTCACATCAAGAGCCCCCAGCGGAGCCCCTCCTCACATCAGGAATCCCCAGCGGAGCCCCCTCACAGCAGGAGTCCCCAGCGGACCCCCTCAAATAATGAGTCCCCAGAGGACCCTCCACAACAGGAGTCTCCAGCGGAGCCCCCTCACAGCAGGAGTCTGCAGCGGAGCCCCTCCACACATCAGGAGTCCCCAGCGGAGCCCCCCCTCACATCAAGAGCCCCCAGCGGAGCCCCTCCTCACATCAGGAATCCCCAGCGGAGCCCCCTCACAGCAGGAGTCCCCAGCGGACCCCCCTCAAATAATGAGTCCCCAGAGGACCCTCCACAACAGGAATCCCCAGCGGAGCCCCCTCACAGCAGGAATCCCCAGCGGCCCCCCCTCACATCAGGAGTCCCCAGAGAACCCCCCACATCAGGAGTCTCCAGCGGAGCCCCCTCACACCAGGAGTCCCCAGTGGACCCCCCTCACATCAGGAGTCCCCAGCGGAGCCCCCCTCACATCAGGAGTCCCCAGTGGAGCCCACCCTCACATCAAGAGTCCCCAGCGGAGCCCCCTCACACCAGGAGTCCCCAGCAGAGCCCCCTCACACCAGGAGTCCCCAGCAGAGCCCCCCTCACATCTGGAGTCCCCAGCGGACCCCCCTTTACGTCAGCAATCCCCAGCGGAGCCCCCCTCACATCAGGAGTCCGAGCAGAGCCCCCACCTCACATCAGGAGTCCCCAGCAGACCCCCCTCACATCAGTAGTCCTCAGCCGAGCCCCCTCTCACACAGGAGTCCCCAGCGGAGCCCCTCTCACACCAGGAGTCCCAAGCGGAGCCCCCCTCACAGCAGGAGTCCCCAGCGGACCCCCCTCACATCAGGAGTCCCCAGAGGACCCCCCCACATCAGGAGTCTCCAGCAGAGCCCCCCTCACACCAGGGAGTCTCCAGCGGACCCCCCTTCACATCAGGAGTCCCCAGCGGGCCCCCCTAACAGCAGGAGTCCCCAGTGGAGCCCCTCTCACACCAGGAGTCCCCAGCTGAGCCCCCCTCACACCAGGAGTCCCCAACGGAGCCCCCTCTCACATCAAGAGTCCCCAGCGGACCCCCCTTTACATCAGGAGTCCACAGCGGAGCCCCCCTCACATCAGGAGTCCTCAGCGGAGCCCCCCTCACATCTGGAGTCCTCAGCGGAGCCCCCTCTCACACCAGGAGTCCCCAGCGGAGCCCCCCCTCACACCAGGAGTCCCCAGCAGAGCCCCCCTTCACATCAGGCGTCCCCAGCAGACCCCCTCTTACATCAGGAGTCCCCAGCGGAGCCCCCCCTAACATCAAGAGTCCCCAGCGGAGCCCCTCCTCACATCAGGAGTCCCCAGCGGAGCCCCCCCTCACATCAGGAGTCCCCAGCGGACCCCCCCTCACATCAGGAGTCCTCAGCGGAGCCCCCTCTCACACCAGGAGTCCCCAGCAGAGCCCCCTCACACCAGGAGTCCCCAGCGGAGCCCACCCTCACATCAGGAGTCCCCAGCGGACCCCCCTCACATCAGGAGTCCTCAGCGGAGCCCCCCTCACACCAGGCGTCCCCAGCGGAGCCCCCCTCACATCAGGAATCCCCAGCGGGGCCCCCCCTCACATCAGGAGTCCAGAGCAGAGCCCCCACCTCACATCAGGAGTCCCCAGCAGACCCCCCTCACATCAGGAGTCCCCAGCTGAGCCCCCTCTCACATCAGGAGTCCCCAGCGGAGCCCCTCTCACACCAGGAGTCCCAAGCGGAGCCCCCCTCACAGCAGGAGTCCCCAGCGGACCCCCCTCACATCAGGAGTCCCCAAAGGACCCCCCCACATCAGGAGTCTCCAGCAGACCCCCCCTCACACCAGGAGTCTCCAGCGGACCCCCTTCACATCAGGAGTCCCCAGCGGGCCCCCTAACAGCAGGAGTCCCCAGTGGAGCCCCTCTCACACCAGGAGTCCCCAGCTGAGCCCCCCTCACACCAGGAGTCCCCAACGGAGCCCCCTCTCACATCAAGAGTCCCCAGCGGACCCCCCTTTACATCAGGAGTCCACAGCGGAGCCCCCCTCACATCAGGAGTCCTCAGCGGAGCCCCCTCTCACACCAGGAGTCCCCAGCGGAGCCCTCCCTCACACCAGGAGTCCCCAGCAGAGCCCCCCTTCACATCAGGCGTCCCCAGCAGACCCCCTCTTACATCAGGAGTCCCCAGCGGAGCCCCCCCTAACATCAAGAGTCCCCAGCGGAGCCCCTCCTCACATCAGGAGTCCCCAGCGGAGCCCCCCCTCACATCAGGAGTCCCCAGCGGACCCCCCCTCACATCAGGAGTCCTCAGCGGAGCCCCCTCTCACACCAGGAGTCCCCAGCGGAGCCCCCTCACACCAGGAGTCCCCAGCGGAGCCCACCCTCACATCAGGAGTCCCCAGCGGACCCCCCTCACATCAGGAGTCCTCAGCGGAGCCCCTCTCACACCAGGAGTCCCCAGCGGAGCCCCTCTCACACCAGGAGTCCCCAGCGGAGCCCCCCTCACAGCAGGAGTCCTCAGTGGAGCCCCTCTCACACCAGGAGTCCCCAGCGGAGCCCCCCTCACAGCAGGAGTGCCCAGAGGACTCCCCCTCACATCAGGAGTCCCCAGAGGACTCCCCTCACATCAGGAGTCCCCAGCAGAGCCCCCTCACACCAGGAGACCACAGCGGACCCCCCCCTCACATCAGGAATCCCCAGCAAAGACCCCCCTCACATCAGGAGTCCCCAGTGGACCCCCCTCACACCAGGAGTCCCCAGCGGAGCCCTCCTCACAACAGGCGTCCCCAGCGGAGCCCCCCTCACTTCAGGAATGCTCAGCAAAGACCCCCCTCACAGCAGGAGTCTGCAGCGGAGCCCCTCCTCACATCAGGAGTCCCCAGCGGAGCCCCTCCTCACATCAGGAATCCCCAGAGGAGCCCCCCTCACAGCAGGAGTCCCCAGCGGACCCCCCTCAAATCAGGAGTCCCCAGAGGACCCTCCACAACAGGAGTCTCCAGCGGAGCCCCCCCTCACAGCAGGAGTCCCAGCAGTCCCCCTCACATCAGGAGTCCCCAGAGACCCCCCACATCAGGAGTCTCCAGCGGAGCCCCCCTCACACCAGGAGTCCCCAGTGGACCCCCCTCACATCAGGAGTCCCCAGAGGGCCCCCCTAACACCAGGAGTCCCCAGTGGAGCCCCCTCTCACACCAGGAGTCCCCAGCGGAGCCCCCCTCACACCAGGAGTCCCCAGCGGAGCCACCCTCACATCAGGAGTCCCCAGCGGACCCCCTTTACATCAGGAGTCCCCAGCGGAGCCACCCTCACACCAGGAGTCCCCAGCAGAGCCCCCCTCACACCAGGAGTCCCCAGCAGAGCCCCCCCTCACATCAGGAATCCCCAGCGAAGACCCCCCTCACATCAGGAGTCCCTAGCGGAGCCCCTGCTCACATCAGGAGTCCCCAGCGGAGCCCCTCCTCACATCAGGAGTCCCCAGCAGAGCCCCTCTCTCATCAGGAGTCCCCAGCGGAGCCCCTCTCACACCAACACACCAGGAGTCCCCAGCGGAGCCCCCCTCACAGCAGGAGTCCCCAGCGGACCCCCCTCACATCAGGAGTCCCCGGCGGATCACAACTTACACCAGGAGTCCCCAGCGGACCCCCCCTCACATCAGGAGTCCCCAGCGGACCCCCCTTCACATTAGGAGTCCCCAGCGGACCCCCTCACATCAGGAGTCCCCAGCGGAGCCCCCCTCACATCAGGAGTCCCCAGTGGACCCCTCTTTACATCAGGAGTCCCCAGCGGAGCCCTCTCCTCACATCAGGAGTCCCCAGCGGAGCCCCCTCACATCAGGAGTCCCCAGCGGAGCCCCCCTCACATTAGGAGTCCCCAGCGGAGCCCTCTCCTCACATCAGGAGTCCCCAGCGGAGCCCTCTCCTCACATCAGGAGTCCCCCAGCAGAGCCCACTCACACCAGGAGTCCCCAGCGGAGCCCCCCCCTCACACCAGGACTTCCCAGCGGATCCCCCCTCACATCAGGACTTCCCAGCGGATCCCCCCTCACATCAGGAGTCCCCAGCGGACCCCCTCACACCAGGAATTCCCCAGGGGAGCCCCCTCACATCAGTAGTCTACAGCGGAGCCCCCTCCTCACATCAGGAGTCCCCAGCGGAGCCCTCTCCTTACATCAGGAGTCCACAGCGGAGCCCACTCACACCAGGTGTCCCCAGCGGAGCCCACTCACACCAGGTGTCCCCAGCGGAGCCCCCCTCACACCAGGACTTCCCAGCGGACCCCCCCTCACATCAGGAGTCCCCAGCGGACCCCTCTCACACCAGGAATCCCCAGCGGACCCCCCACTCACATCAGGAGTCCCCAGCGGAGCCCCCTCACATCAGGAGTCCCCAGCGGAGCCCATTCACACCAGAGTCCCCAGCGGAGCCCCCCTCAAACCAGGACTTCCCCACGGACCCCCCTCACATCAGGAGTCCCCAGCGGACCCACCCTCACACCAGGAATCCCCAGCGGACCCCCACTCACATCAGGAGTCCCCAGCAGAGCCCCCCTTTACATCAGGAGTCCCCAGCAGAGGCCCCCTCACATCAGGAGACCCAAGCAGAGCCCCCTCCTCACATCAGGAGTCCCCAGCGGAGCCCTCTCCTCACATCAGGAGTCCCCAGCGGAGCCCCCTCACACCAGCAGTCCCCAGCGGAGCCCCCCTCACAGCAGGAGTCCCCAGCGGACCCCCCCACACATCAGGAGTCCCCAGAGGACCCCCCTCACACCAGGAGTCCCCAGCGGACCCCACCTCACATCAGGAGTCCCCAGAGGACCCCCCTCACATCAGGAGTCCCCAGCGGAGCCCCCCTCACATCAGGAGTCCCCAGCGGACCCCCTTTACATCAGGAATACCCAGCGGAGCCCCCCTCACATCAGGTGTCCCCAGCGGGGCCCCTCCTCACATCAGGAGTCCCCAGCGGAGCCCCCCCTCACATCAGGAGTCCCCAGCGGAGCCCACCCTCACATCAGGAGTCCCCAGCGGAGCCCCCCTCACACCAGGAGTCCCCAGCAGAGCCCCCCTCACATCAGGAGTCCCCAGCAGAGCTCCCCTTTACATCAGGAGTCCCCAGAAGAGCCCCCTCCTCACATCAGGAATCCCCAGCGGAGCCCCCCTCACATCAGGAGTCCCCAGTGGAGCCCCCCTCCCATCAGGAGTCCCCAGCGGAGCCCCCTCTCACATCAGGAGTCCCTAGCGGAGCCCCCTCTCACATCAGGAGTCCCCAGCGGAGCCCCCCTCACATCAGGAGTCCCCAGTGGACCCCCCTCACATCAGGAGTCCCCAGCGGACCCCCCTCACATCAGGAGTCCCCAGCGGACCCCCCTCACATCAGGAGTCTCCAGCGGAGCCCCCCCTCACACCAGGAGTCTACAGCGGACCCCCCTTCACATCAGGAGTCCCCAGCGGGACCCCCTAACACAAGGAGTCCCCAGTGGAGCCCCCTCTCCCACCAGGAGTCCCCAGCGGAGCCCCCCTCACACCAGGAGTCCCCAGTGGAACCCCCCTCACATCAGGAGTCCCCAGCGGACCCTCCTTTACATCAGGAGTCCCCAGCGGAGCCCCCCCTCACACCAGGAGTCCCCAGCGGAGCCCCCCTCACACCAGGCGTTCCCAGCGGAGCCCCCCTCACATCAGGAATCCCCAGCAAAGACCCCCTCACATCCGGAGTCCGCAGCGGAGCCCCTTCTCACATCAGGAGTCCCCAGCGGAGCCCCCCCTCACATCAAGAGCCCCCAGCAGAGCCCCTCCTCACATCAGGAATCCCCAGCGGAGCCCCCCTCACAGCAGGAGTCCCTAGCGGACCCCCCTCACATCAGGAGTCCCCAGAGGACCCTCCACAACAGGAATCTCCAGCGGAGCCCCCCTCACAGCAGGAGTCCCCAGCGGCCCCCCCTCACATCAGGAGTCCCCAGCGGAGCCCCCCTCACATCAGGAGTCCCCAGCGGGCCCCCCTAACACCAGGAGTCCCTAGTGGAGCCCCCTCTCACACCAGGAGTCCCCAGCGGAGCCCCCCTCACACCAGGAGTCCCCAGCGGAGCCCCCCCTCACACCATGAGTCCCCAGCGGAGCCCCCCCTCACACAAGGCTTCCCCAGCAGAGCCCCCCTCACATCAGGAATCCCCAGCAAAGACCCCCCTCACATCAGGAGTCTGCAGCGGAGCCCCTCCTCACATCAGGAGTCCGCAGCGGAGCCCCCCCTCACATCAAGAGCCCCTAGCGGAGCCCCTCCTCACATCAGGAATCCCCAGCGAAGCCCCCCTCACAGCAGGAGTCCCCAGCGGACCCCCCTCACATCAGGAGTCCCCAGAGGATCCTCCACAACTGGAGTCTCCAGAGGAGCCCCCCTCACAGCAGGAGTCCCCAGCGGCCCCCCTCACATCAGGAGTCCCCAGCGGCCCCCCTCACATCAGGAGTCCCCAGTGGAGCCCCCTCTCACACCAGGAGTCCCCAGCGGAGCCCCCCTCACACCAGGAAACCCCAGCGGAGCCCCCCTCACATCAGGAGTCCCCAGCAGAGCCCCCCTCACATCAGGAGTCCCCAGCAGAGCCCCCCTCACACCAGGAGTCCCCAGCAGAGCCCCCCTCACACCAGGAGTCCCCAGCAGAGCCCCCTCACACCAGGAGTCCCCAGCGGAGCCACCCTCACATCAGGAGTCCCCAGCGGACCCCCCATTACATCAGGAGTCCCCAGCGGAGCCCCCCTCACACCAGGAGTCCCCAGCAGAGCCCCCCCTCACACCAGGAGTCCCCAGCGGAGCCCCCCCTCACATCAGGAATCCCCAGTGAAGACCCCCCTCACATCAGGAGTCCCCAGCGGAGCCCCTCCTCACATCAGGAGTCCCCAGCGGAGCCCCTCCTCACATCAGGAGTCCCCAGCGGAGCCCCCCTCACACCAGGAGTCCCCAGCGGACCCCCCCTCACATCAGGAGTCCCCAGCGGGCCCCTCCTAACAGCAGGAGTCCCCAACGGAGCCCCCTCTCACATCAAGAGTCCCCAGCGGACCCCCCTTTACATCAGGAGTCCACAGCGGAGCCCCCCTCACATCAGGAGTCCTCAGCGGAGCCCCCTCTCACACCAGGAGTCCCCAGCGGAGCCCCCCCTCACACCAGGAGTCCCCAGCAGAGCCCCCCTTCACATCAGGCGTCCCCAGCAGACCCCCTCTTACATCAGGAGTCCCCAGCGGAGCCCCCCCTAACATCAAGAGTCCCCAGCGGAGCCCCTCCTCACATCAGGAGTCCCCAGCGGAGCCCCCCCTCACATCAGGAGTCCCCAGCGGACCCCCCCCTCACATCAGGAGTCCTCAGCGGAGCCCCCTCTCACACCAGGAGTCCCCAGCGGAGCCCCCTCACACCAGGAGTCCCCAGCGGAGCCCACCCTCACATCAGGAGTCCCCAGCGGACCCCCCTCACATCAGGAGTCCTCAGCGGAGCCCCCTCTCACACCAGGAGTCCCCAGCGGAGCCCCTCTCACACCAGGAGTCCCCAGCGGAGCCCCCCTCACATCAGGAGTCCTCAGTGGAGCCCCTCTCACACCAGGAGTCCCCAGCGGAGCCCCCCTCACAGCAGGAGTGCCCAGAGGACTCCCCCTCACATCAGGAGTCCCCAGAGGACTCCCCCTCACATCAGGAGTCCCCAGCAGAGCCCCCCTCACACCAGGAGACCACAGCGGACCCCCCCTCACATCAGGAATCCCCAGCAAAGACCCCCCTCACATCAGGAGTCCCCAGTGGACCCCCCTCACACCAGGAGTCCCCAGCGGAGCCCCCCTCACAACAGGCGTCCCCAGTGGAGCCCCCCTCACTTCAGGAATCCCCAGCAAAGACCCCCCTCACAGCAGGAGTCTGCAGCGGAGCCCCTCCTCACATCAGGAGTCCCCAGCGGAGCCCCTCCTCACATCAGGAATCCCCAGCGGAGCCCCCCCTCACAGCAGGAGTCCCCAGCGGACCCCCCTCAAATCAGGAGTCCCCAGAGGACCCTCCACAACAGGAGTCTCCAGCGGAGCCCCCCCTCACAGCAGGAGTCCCCAGCAGTCCCCCTCACATCAGGAGTCCCCAGAGGACCCCCCACATCAGGAGTCTCCAGCGGAGCCCCCCTCACACCAGGAGTCCCCAGTGGACCCCCCTCACATCAGGAGTCCCCAGAGGGCCCCCCTAACACCAGGAGTCCCCAGTGGAGCCCCCTCTCACACCAGGAGTCCCCAGCGGAGCCCCCCTCACACCAGGAGTCCCCAGCGGAGCCACCCTCACATCAGGAGTCCCCAGCGGACCCCCCTTTACATCAGGAGTCCCCAGCGGAGCCACCCTCACACCAGGAGTCCCCAGCAGAGCCCCCCCTCACACCAGGAGTCCCCAGCAGAGCCCCCCCTCACATCAGGAATCCCCAGCGAAGACCCCCCTCACATCAGGAGTCCCTAGCGGATCCCCTGCTCACATCAGGAGTCCCCAGCGGAGCCCCTCTCTCATCAGGAGTCCCCAGCGGAGCCCCTCTCACACCAACACACCAGGAGTCCCCAGCGGAGCCCCCCTCACAGCAGGAGTCCCCAGCGGACCCCCCTCACATCAGGAGTCCCCAGCGGAGCCCCCCTCACATCAGGAGTCCCCAGTGGACCCCTCTTTACATCAGGAGTCCCCAGCGGAGCCCTCTCCTCACATCAGGAGTCCCCAGCGGAGCCCCCCTCACATCAGGAGTCCCCAGCGGAGCCCCCCTCACATCAGGAATCCCCAGCGGAGTCCTCTCCTCACATCAGGAGTCCCCAGCGGAGCCCTCTCCTCACATCAGGAGTCCCCAGCAGAGCCCACTCACACCAGGAGTCCCCAGCGGATCCCCCCTCACATCAGGAGTCCCCAGCGGACCCCCTCACACCAGGAATTCCCCAGGGGAGCCCCCCTCACATCAGTAGTCTACAGCGGAGCCCCCCCTCACATCAGGAGTCCCAAGCAGAGCCCCCTCCTCACATCAGGAGTCCCCAGCGGAGCCCTCTCCTTACATCAGGAGTCCACAGCGGAGCCCACTCACACCAGGTGTCCCCAGCGGAGCCCACTCACACCAGGTGTCCCCAGCGGAGCCCCCCTCACACCAGGACTTCCCAGCGGACCCCCCCCTCACATCAGGAGTCCCCAGCGGACCCCTCTCACACCAGGAATCCCCAGCGGACCCCCACTCACATCAGGAGTCCCCAGCGGAGCCCCCTCACATCAGGAGTCCCCAGCGGACCCACCCTCACACCAGGAATCCCCAGCGGACCCCCACTCACATCAGGAGTCCCCAGCAGAGCCCCCCTTTACATCAGGAGTCCCCAGCAGAGGCCCCTCCTCACATCAGGAGTCCCCAGCGGAGCCCTCTCCTCACATCAGGAGTCCCCAGCGGAGCCCCCTCACACCAGCAGTCCGCAGCGGAGCCCCCCTCACAGCAGGAGTCCCCAGCGGACCCCCCCACACATCAGGAGTCCCCAGAGGACCCCCCTCACACCAGGAGTCCCCAGCGGACCCCACCTCACATCAGGAGTCCCCAGAGGACCCCCCTTACATCAGGAGTCCCCAGCGGAGCCCCCCTCACATCAGGAGTCCCCAGCGGACCCCCCTTTACATCAGGAATCCCCAGCGGAGCCCCCCTCACATCAGGAGTCCCCAGCGGGGCCCCTCCTCACATCAGGAGTCCCCAGCGGAGCCCCCCCTCACATCAGGAGTCCCCAGCGGAGCCCACCCTCACATCAGGAGTCCCCAGCGGAGCCCCCCTCACACCAGGAGTCCCCAGCAGAGCCCCCCTCACATCAGGAGTCCCCAGCAGAGCTCCCCTTTACATCAGGAGTCCCCAGAAGAGCCCCCTCCTCACATCAGGAATCCCCAGCGGAGCCCCCCTCACATCAGGAGTCCCCAGTGGAGCCCCCCTCCCATCAGGAGTCCCCAGCGGAGCCCCCTCTCACATCAGGAGTCCCTAGCGGAGCCCCCTCTCACATCAGGAGTCCCCAGCGGAGCCCCCCTCACATCAGGAGTCCCCAGCGGACCCCCCTCACATCAGGAGTCCCCAGCGGACCCCCCTCACATCAGGAGTCCCCAGCGGACCCCCCTCACATCAGGAGTCTCCAGCGGAGCCCCCCTCACACCAGGAGTCTACAGCGGACCCCCCTTCACATCAGGAGTCCCCAGCGGGACCCCCTAACACCAGGAGTCCCCAGTGGAGCCCCCTCTCCCACCAGGAGTCCCCAGCGGAGCCCCCCTCACACCAGGAGTCCCCAGTGGAACCCCCCTCACATCAGGAGTCCCCAGCGGACCCTCCTTTACATCAGGAGTCCCCAGCGGAGCCCCCCCTCACACCAGGAGTCCCCAGCAGAGCCCCCCTCACACCAGGCGTTCCCAGCGGAGCCCCCCTCACATCAGGAATCCCCAGCAAAGACCCCCTCACATCCGGAGTCCGCAGCGGAGCCCCTCCTCACATCAGGAGTCCCCAGCGGAGCCCCCCCTCACATCAAGAGCCCCCAGCAGAGCCCCTCCTCACATCAGGAATCCCCAGCGGAGCCCCCCTCACAGCAGGAGTCCCTAGCGGACCCCCCTCACATCAGGAGTCCCCAGAGGACCCTCCACAACAGGAGTCTCCAGCGGAGCCCCCCTCACAGCAGGAGTCCCCAGCGGCCCCCCTCACATCAGGAGTCCCCAGCGGAGCCCCCCTCACATCAGGAGTCCCCAGCGGGCCCCCCTAACACCAGGAGTCCCTAGTGGAGCCCCCTCTCACACCAGGAGTCCCCAGCGGAGCCCCCCTCACACCAGGAGTCCCCAGCGGAGCCCCCCTCACATCAGGAGTCCCCAGCGGACCCTCCTTAACATCAGGAGTCCCCAGCGGAGCCCCCCCTCACACCATGAGTCCCCAGCGGAGCCCCCCTCACACAAGGCTTCCCCAGCAGAGCCCCCCCTCACATCAGGAATCCCCAGCAAAGACCCCCCTCACATCAGGAGTCTGCAGCGGAGCCCCTCCTCACATCAGGAGTCCGCAGCGGAGCCCCCCCTCACATCAGGAATCCCCAGCGAAGCCCCCCCTCACAGCAGGAGTCCCCAGCGGACCCCCCTCACATCAGGAGTCCCCAGAGGATCCTCCACAACTGGAGTCTCCAGAGGAGCCCCCCCTCACAGCAGGAGTCCCCAGTGGCCCCCCTCACATCAGGAGTCCCCAGCGGCCCCCCTCACATCAGGAGTCCCCAGTGGAGCCCCCTCTCACACCAGGAGTCCCCAGCGGAGCCCCCCTCACACCAGGAAACCCCAGCGGAGCCCCCCTCACATCAGGAGTCCCCAGCAGAGCCCCCCTCACATCAGGAGTCCCCAGCAGAGCCCCCCTCACACCAGGAGTCCCCAGCAGAGCCCCCCTCACACCAGGAGTCCCCAGCAGAGCCCCCCTCACACCAGGAGTCCCCAGCGGAGCCACCCTCACATCAGGAGTCCCCAGCGGACCCCCCATTACATCAGGAGTCCCCAGCGGAGCCCCCCTCACACCAGGAGTCCCCAGCAGAGCCCCCCCTCACACCAGGAGTCCCCAGCGGAGCCCCCCCTCACATCAGGAATCCCCAGTGAAGACCCCCCTCACATCAGGAGTCCCCAGCGGAGCCCCTCCTCACATCAGGAGTCCCCAGCGGAGCCCCTCCTCACATCAGGAAACCCCAGAGGAGCCCCCCCTCACATCAGGAGTCCCCAGCGGAGCCCCCCTCACATCAGGAGTCCCCAGCGGAGCCCCTCTCACACCATCACACCAGGAGTCCCCAGCGGAGCCCCCCCTCACAGCAGGAGTCCCCAGCAGAGCCCCCCTCACATCAGGAGTCCCCAGAGGACCCCCTCACATCAGGAGTCCCCAGCGGAGCCCCCCTCACACCAGGAGTCCCCAGCGGACCCCCCCTCACATCAGGAGTCCCCAGCGGGCCCCTCCTAACAGCAGGAGTCCCCAGTGGAGCCCCCTCTTACACCAGGAGTCCCCAGCGGTGCCCTCCCTCACACCAGGAGTCCCCAGCAGAGCCCCTCTCACATCAAAAGTCCCCAGCGGACCACCCCTCCTCACATCAGGAGTCCACAGCTGAGCCCACCTCACATCAGGAGTCCCCAGCGGAGCCCCTCCTCACATCAGGAGTACCCAGCGGAGCCCCCCCACATCAGGAGTCCCCAGTGGAGCCCACCCTCACATCAGGAGTACCCAGCGGAGCCCCCCCACATCAGGAGTCCCCAGTGGAGCCCACCCTCACATCAGGAGTCCCCAGCGGACCCCCCTCACATCAGGAGTCCTCAGCGGAGCCCCCTCTTACACCAGAAGTCCCCAGCGGAGCCCCCCCTCACATCAGGAGTCCCCAACGGAGCCCCCCTCACATCAGGAGTTCCCAGCGGACCCCCCTTTTTATCAGGAATCCCCAGCAGAGCCCCCCTCACATCGGGAGTCCCCAGCGGAGCCCCCCTCACATAAGGAGTCCCCAGCAGAGCCCCCCTCACATCTGGAGTCCCCAGCGGCCACCCCTTTACATCAGGAGTACCCAGCGGAGCCCCCCTCACATCAGGAGTCCCGAGCAGAGCCCCCACCTCATATCAGGAGTCCCCAGCAGACCCCCCTCACATCAGGAGTCCCCAGCCGAGCCCCCTCTCACATCAGGAGTCCCCAGCGGAGCCCCCCTCACATCAGGAGTCCCCAGCAGAGCCCCCGTCACATCAGGAGTCCCCAGCAGAGCCCCCCTCACACCAGGAGTCCCCAGCAGAGCCCCCCTCATACCAGGAGTCCCCAGCAGAGCCCCCCTCACACCAGGAGTCCCCAGCGGAGCTCCCCTCACACCAGGAGTCCCCAGCGGACCCCCCCTCACATCAGGAGTCCCCAGTGGGCCCCTCCTAACAGCAGGAGTCCCCAGTGGAGCCCTCTCTTACACCAGGAGTCCCCAGCGGTGCCCCCCCTCACACCAGGAGTCCCCAGCGGAGCCCCTCTCACATCAAGAGTCCCCAGCGGACCACCCTTCCTCACATCAGGAGTCCACAGCTGAGCCCCCTCACATCAGGAGTCCCCAGCGGAGCCCCTCCTTACATCAGGAGTCCCCAGCGGAGCCCCCCCACATCAGGATTCCCCAGTGGAGCCCACCCTCACATCAGGAGTCCCCAGCAGAGCCCCCGTCACATCAGGAGTCCCCAGCAGAGCCCCCCTCACACCAGGAGTCCCCAGCAGAGCCCCCCTCACACCAGGAGTCCCCAGCAGAGCCCCCCTCACACCAGGAGTCCCCAGCGGAGCCCCCCTCACACCAGGAGTCCCCAGCGGACCCCCCTCACATCAGGAGTCCCCAGTGGGCCCCTCCTAACAGCAGGAGTCCCCAGTGGAGACCTCTCTTACACCAGGAGTCCCCAGCGGTGCCCCCCCTCACATCAGGAGTCCTCAGCGGAGCCCCCCCTCACATCAGGAGTCCCAAGCAGAGCCCCCTTCTCACATCAGGAGTCCCCAGCGGAGCCCTCTCCTCACATCAGGAGTCCCCAGCTGAGCCCCTCCTCACATCAGGAGTCCCCAGCGGAGCCCCCCTCACATCAGGAGTCCCCAACGGAGCCCACCCTCACATCAAGAGTCCCCAGCGGAGCCCCCCTCACACCAGGAGTCCCCAGCAGAGCCCCCCTCACATCTGGAGTCCCCAGCGGACACCCCTTTACATCAGGAGTCCCCAGCGGAGCCCCCCCTCACATCAGGAGTCCCGAGCAGAGCCCCCACCTCATATCAGGAGTCCCCAGCGGACCCCCCTCACATCAGGAGTCCCCAGCCGAGCCCCCTCTCACATCAGGAGTCCTCAGCGGAGCCCCTCTCACACCAGGAGTCCCCAGCGGAGCCCCCCCTCACAGCAGGAGTCCCCAGCGGACCCCCCCACATCAGGAATCCCCAGAGGACCCCCCCACATCAGGAGTCTCCAGCGGAGCCCCCCTCACACCAGGAGTCTCCAGCGGACCCCCCTTCACATCAGGAGTCCCCAGCGGGCCCCCTTAACAGTAGGAGTCCCCAGTGGAGCCCCTCTCACACCAGGAGTCCCCAGCGGAGCCCCCCCCTCACACCAGGAGTCCCCAACGGAGCCCCCCTTCACATCAAGAGTCCCCAGCGGAACCCCCCTTTACATCAGGAGTCCACAGCGGAGCCCCCCTCACATCAGGAGTCCTCAGCGGAGCCCCCTCTCACACCAGGAGTCCCCAGCGGAGCCCCCCCTCACACCAGGAGTCTCCCGCAGAGCACCCCTTCACATCAGGAGTCCCCAGCAGACCCCCTCTTACATCAGGAGTCCCCAGCGGAGCCCCCCTCACATCAAGAGTCCCCAGCGGAGCCCCCCCTCACATCAGGAGTCCCCAGCGGAGCCCCCCTCACATCAGGAGTCCCCAGCGGAGCCCCCCCTCACATCAGGAGTCCCCAGCGGAGCCCCCCTCACATCAGGAGTCCCCAGCGGAGCCCACCCTCACACCAGGAGTCCCCAGCGAAGCCCCCCTCACATCAGCAGTCCCCAGCGGACTCCCCTTTACATCAGGAATCCCCAGCGAAGACCCCCTCACATCAGGAGTCCCCAGCGGAGCCCACCCTCACATCAGGAGTCCCCAGCAGAGCCCCCTCACATCAGGAGTCCCCAGCGGAGCCCCTCTCACACCAGGAGTCCCCAGCGGAGCCCCCCTCACAGCAGGAGTGCCCAGCGGACCCCCTCACATCAGGAGTCCCCAGAGGACTCCCCCTCACATCAGGAGTCCCCAGCAGAGCCCCCCCCACACCAGGAGTCCACAGCGGACCCCCCCTCACATCAGGAATCCCCAGAAAAGACCCCCCCTCACATCAGGAGTCCCCAGCGGGCCCCCCTCACACCAGGAGTCCCCAGCGGAGCCTCCCCTCACACCAGGCGTCCCCAGCGGAGCCCCCCCTCACATCAGGAATGCCCAGCAAAGACCCCCCTCTCAGCAGGAGTCTGCAGCGGAGCCCCTCTTCACATCAGGAGTCCCCAGCGGAGCCCCCCCTCACATCAAGAGCCCCCAGCGGAGCCCCTCCTCACATCAGGAATCCCCAGCGGAGCCCCCCTCACAGCAGGAGTCCCCAGCGGACCCCCCTCAAATAATGAGTCCCCAGAGGACCCTCCACAACAGGAGTCTCCAGCGGAGCCCCCCCTCACAGCAGGAATCCCCAGCAGCCCCCCTCACATCAAGAGTCCCCAGAGGACCCCCCACATCAGGAGTCTCCAGCGGAGCCCCCCTCACACCAGGAGTCCCCAGTGGACCCCCCTCACATCAGGAGTCCCCAGCGGAGCCCCCCTCACATCAGGAGTCCCCAGTGGAGCCCACCCTCACATCAAGAGTCCCCAGCGGAGCCCCCCTCACACCAGGAGTCCCCAGCAGAGCCCCCCTCACACCAGGAGTCCCCAGCAGAGCCCCCTCACATCTGGAGTCCCCAGCGGACCCCCCTTTACGTCAGGAATCCCCAGCGGAGCCCCCCCTCACATCAGGAGTCCCGAGCAGAGCCCCTCCTCACATCAGGAGTCCCCAGCGGACCCCCCTCACATCAGGAGTCCCCAGCCGAGCCCCCTCTCACATCAGGAGTCCCCAGCGGAGCCCCTCTCACACCAGGAGTCCCAAGCGGAGCCCCCCTCACAGCAGGAGTCCCCAGCGGACCCCCCTCACATCAGGAGTCCCCAGAGGACCCCCCACATCAGGAGTCTCCAGTGGAGCCCCCTCTCACACCAGGAGTCCCCAGCGGAGCCCCCCCTTACACCAGGAGTCCCCAACGGAGCCCCCCTCACATCAAGAGTCCCCAGCGGACCGCCCCTTTACATCAGGAGTCCACAGCGGAGCCCCCCTCACATCAGGAGTCCTCAGCGGAGCCCCCTCTCACACCAGGAGTCCCCAGTGGAGCCCCCTCACACCAGGAGTCCTCAGCAGAGCCCCCCTTCACATCAGGAGTCCCCAGCAGACCCCCCTTTACATCAGGAGTCCCCAGCGGAGCCCCCTTCTCACATCAGGAGTCCCCAGCAGAGCCCCCCCTCACATCAAGAGTCCCCAGCGGAGCCCCCTCACATCAGGAGTCCCCAGCGGACCCCCCCTCACCTCAGGAGTCCCCAGCGGAGCCCCCTCTCACATCAGGAGTCCCCAGCGGAGCCCCCCTCACATCAGGAGTCCCCAGCGGAGCCCCTCTCACAGCAGGAGTCCCCAGCGAAGCCCCCCCTCACAGCAGGAGTCCCCAGCGGACCCCCCCTCACATCAGGAGTCCCCAGAGGACCCCCCTCACATCAGGAGTCCCCAGCGGAGCCCCCCTCACACCAGGAGTCCCCAGCAGACCCCCCTCACATCAGGAGTCTCCAGTGGAGCCCCCCTCACACCAGGAATCTCCAGAGGACCCCCTCACATCAGGAGTCCCCAGCGGAGCCCCCCTCACACCAGGAGTCCCCAGCAGACCCCCCCACATCAGGAGTCTCCAGTGGAGCCCTCCTCACACCAGGAGTCCCCAGAGGACCCCCTCACATCAGGAGTCCCCAGCGGAGCCCCCCTCACACCAGGAGTCCCCAGCGGACCCCGCCTCACATCAGGAGTCCCCAGCGGACCCCCCTCACATCAGGAGTCCCCAGCGGAGCCCCCCTCACATCAGGAGTCCTCAGTGGAGCCCCCCTCACATCAGGAGTCCCCAGCGGAACCCCCTTTATATCCGGAGTCCCCAGCAGAGCCCCCCTTACATCAGGAGTCCTCAGCGGAGCCTGGTCTAACAGAACCCAGCTCCATCTCTCCCTGTACCTCATCCAAAAGACACCTGGGATCTCTCTGTGCAGCTGACACATGGGGCGTAGGGGCGGAGGGGCGGTGGCCACGGCGGCAGCACGAGATTACATCCTTGTGTTCAGTGGAGAGCGGGGAGGGGCCTCCAATCCCTGCAGCCAATAGGCACACTGAAGAGAGAAGCCAATTGGCTGCCCCTCTCCTCTGCACTGAACACAAGGGGGAATAACACTCGTGGTGGTGGCGGCGGCGGCCATGTTTGTGTAGCCGCTGCCGATTTTTAGCAAAAACATTCCTGATTTTCTCTGGACAAACTCAAAACCCCGGGAAAATTATCAGGACAATCTTAAATCGGGACGAGGGTCCCAAATTCGGGATTGTCCCGGGAAAATCGGGATGATTGGCAACTATGTGGTTGTAGTAGATGTAGTTTATCCAATCGACGGTCTTATTTGGCTGGACCCATATGAAGAGTGAGGTGAGTCCTGCTGTTATTTGATTCTGCGCTTTAAATTCATCTGGAACTCCTCGTGGAACACCTATTTTGTCTATATACACTCGATTTTGTCAAATGATCCTTGTGGTGTTTCTCGCTTAATTCGTTTAAAATAGTATTTACCTGGTTTCATTGATTTATCACTCATAGGAACTATATAAGAGGGAAGCAAATCGGGTAAGGGCACAACTACCCTTCCATTTAGGTGGTAGTCTGGGCCTTAGTCTCTTATCTCCACACAGCCACCAAACATCAGCCAATTGCCATTTCTGTTCCTGAAACCATTTTAGTTGGTACTTAATGTCTGTAGTAGGGGTTGTAGTTGCACAGTATTCAGGGGATAGGGTGCCAACATTTGTACCATTCCTGTCATTGTTAGAGAAACAAGTAAAAGTTCCTGGTAATGCTTGTACTGATGGGGGTATACTTTGCATTTTAGTCTTAGGGTAGCTCTTTTTCTCATTTGCACATTCCGACCCAGTAATATTTTCTGAAAACATTCTTATTATACAAGTCAAATCTGTTTCCTCTTCAGGGAGAGGAACGGTGGCTAGTTGTGGTCTTGGGTTTGCACAAGAAATACAATCACCTAACCCCTTAGATTGGGTTGTGTTTCTGATCCACTCTATCCACTCATTTTTGTCTCCAAATCCTGTTTCTATACTTAATTGTTCTTTATAGGTAAAATCTGTTTTAACCAAAGAGGGATTAAGTTTGGGGCTGGGGTGGTCTGACCAAGCGTTACAACCTTAATAGTAATTCTCCCTAGTAAATCACCCTGACTTGCCCTATATACTCCTAGTCCATAAACTCCAGCATCTGATACCTGTGGGTTTTTTATTGTTATTGAGATGGGATTACACTTCCCACATATAGTATGAGACTGGCAGCTCCCAGTCCACCCTCTTCGGCTGTACATTGATATTCGTTCTACCTGATCCTTCCTTTGTTCAGGGATCATGGCAGAACTAGCAAGCCATCCGTCATCATCGGATGACCACCATACGTCAGCCCATGTACTGCATTCTGGAGTAGAGCATAGGTATTTGCCATCAAAGACATACGTTTGATGCCCAATGTCTATGACCTGACTGAGATTGAATCATATGGTGGTGGTCTTACCCTGTGTAACAGTTATGGTGGCACCGTCTGGTCCCTTCGTCATCAGTCTTTCTGCCCTTTGACCCATTATGCTCAATATCGAAATAAGGTCACAAAGCATTTTCCCACAAATTCCCACAACTATGCCCACTATTATCAATATGGCAAAAAGTATTCTCCCCCTCAATGTCTTGGTAAAATACCCTGGCTCGAACATAAGTCTCTCTCTGGGTCTTCCCTCCACCCCTATGAGTTCATATTGCACCATGTTCTTCCTCTGTTGTGTGGTAGTTAATTCTTAATCTGTCTTTTTACTCAAATAGTGTGCCTTCTTGCAGTGGGTGAGATGTATCCAAGGTATTCGTTCCACAATTTTTACTGCAGTAGGGGTAAACAAAAATACTTGATAGGTTCCTTCCCACCTGGGGTCAGACCAAGTCTTTCTCTTTATTATTTTTATCCAGACCCAATCTCCAGGTTGTACAAGATCTTCCTGTTCTGATTTAGTCTCTTGACCTGTAAGAGAATTTGGGCATAGGAGTTCTTTAGTTGTTAGCAACTTCCCCATATAATTTGCCAGTTCATAGTCCATTTCCTCATCATCTCGAGCAAATGCTCTAAGTTGTGGAATATAATAAGGTTTACCATACAGCATTTCATATGGTGTTAGTCCTTTAGCAGTAGGGGTAATTCTTGTACTCAACAATGCCATTGGCAAACACTGAACCAAGTTCTTTCCTGTTACCTCTATCAATTTTCTTAGTTTACTCTTTAGGGTACCATTGTGTCTCTCCACTGTGCCCGCAGATTGTGGGTGGTAGACACAGTGTTTTTTTAGGTCAATATTGTACCATTTACCAATTTGTTGTATCGTTCGGTTTACAAAATGGGAGCCATTGTCACTGTAAATCACAGAGGGGATTCCTTGACGTGGAATCACCTCTTTGATTAGTACTTTGGCTACTGACTGCCCATCTGGGTGTGTCATAGGAAAAGCTTCCACCCATTTCGTAAACATGTCAACAATAATCAGACAGAACTTTTTATTCTCGTATTTGTTCAATTCAATCAAATCCATGCATATCGTGTGAAAGGGATAAGGGGATTGTGGGAAATGGCCCCTTAAGGGTCTTAGGGCACCTTGATCATGGTATCTGTTACAAAGCGAACATGTAAGGCAAAAATTTCTAGAATAGTTTGTAAACCCATATGTTGTGAACACCTTGTTGATCACCTGTACCATCCCTCCTTTTGAGATATGGGCTTGCCCATGGCTCAATAATGCAGCATATCTAAAGAGTGATGTAGGTAAGATGGGCTTACCTTCTGTACTTGTATATATACCATTGACCAGCGTTGCCCCTTTAGATAACCACTTTTGTTTTTCACCTGCCGGTGATGTTTTCTGCATTTCTAATAACCATGTTTTATCAATAGCAGTCCATACCTCATCATTTTCTTGGGGACCTGTATAGTATATATTTGTTATTTGCTGTCCTGTAGCAGCTTCCCTTGCGGTCTTGTCTGCTAGTGCATTCCCTGGAGTAATTGGATCTGTTCCCTTTCTGTGTGCTGTACATTTACAAATAGCCACTTGTGTTGGTTTTTGTACATTTTCTAGAAGGGCCAGGATAAGATCTCTATGTGAGATTGGTTCACCTGTGGACGTAATCATACCCCTATTTTTCCATTGCTGGGCAAATATGTGTATAGTAGAGAAAGCGTATTGGCTGTCTGTATAAATATTTATTTTCTTCCCTTCCCCTAGACTACAGGCCCAGGATAGGGCAATCATTTCAGCTTGTTGTGCAGAGTAGGAACTGGGAAGGGGTCTAGCTTCAATGACCTGGTCATGTGTTACTATAGTGTATGCTGTTTGATTTACCCCTTTAGCATCCTTTTTACAAGACCCATCAACAAAAAAGGTAATGTCAGCATCTGGAAAGGAAACATCAGTGAGATCCTTCCTAGGGAGTACCGGTTCATCAATTTGAGCTATACAATCATGTGGATCCCCGTCACTAGGTGTTGGTAACAGTGTGGCTGGGTTCAATGTGGTACACCTCTGGATTGTAATGTGCGGCTGTCCCAGAAGAGTAGTCATACATGATAGATGCCTGGCTGGAGATAAATAGGAGATTTTGTCTTGTAGTAAGATTACTGAAATGGCATGTGGGACCTTAAGTACCAGGGGGTGGAACAGTACTATCAGTGCAGAGGACCATATAGCCAATGAGGCTGCTACTACAGCTTGTACACAGTGGGGCAAACTCCGGGCCCCTGGATCTAATTTAGTTGAATAGAATGCAATTGGTTTGTGCTTGTCCCCATAAACCTGTGTGAGAACAGAAGTCATGTACCCTTCCTTACAATCTACAGTCTGATAAAAGGTTTTACTGTAATTGGGAAGGCCAAGCACAGAGGAACCCACCATGAGGTGCTTTACCTTCGTAAATGCATCCTCTGCTTGCACATTCCACTGAATGGAATCTTTTGCAGACATTAGTGAACCATAAATGAGATCAGAAAGAGGCGCCACCTCCATATCATAATTTGCTATCCATGCTCTACAGAAATTTGCCATGCCAAGAAATGACATCATTTCTTTTTTGGTACGTGGTTTGGGGACTTGAAGGATGGCCTCTTTTCGGATCTCATCCAAATGTCTGTCTTCTTGAGATAAAATATAACCCAGGTATTTCACCTTTTCTTTCCACAGTTGCAATTTGTCTTTGCTGACCTTGTGACCTTGGTCTGCAAGGAAATGCATCAGAGCCAAGGTGTCAATTTTACATTGTTGCTCTGTAGGAGCCACTACCAGAATGTCATCTGCATACAAGAGAATTTGGCTCCCACTGGGAGGTACAAACCGAGACAAATTATTGGACATTTCTTGTGAGAATATATTTGGACTTTCACAATATCCCTGTGGTAAACTGGTGTATGTGTATTTTTTTTTGTACGGAAATGCAAACCAGAACTGACTATCTTTGTGTAAGGGAATGGAAAAGAAAGCATTACTGATATCGATGACAGAAAATACCTTATTCTCTGGGTGGAGGTCGTTCAGGAGGACATGCGGGTCTGGGACCACCGGGGCCCTCGGTAATACGGCCCTATTACCTTTTGCTAATAATTCCTTTATCAAGGGATCTACACCCTCTTCAGCGTCTTTCCTCAGTGGATATTGTTTTTGGTGAGGCCTCATTGTACTTTTAGGGGTTATTTGGACTTCACTGGCTGTTTTAATTAGGCCCACGTCCGTCTTTCCTCTTGACCACAGGGATGACCACAGGGATGTCTTTTAGGGCATCCTCTCCCTCTTGGGTCAAAAGTGTCAGTCACTGTCTTTTGTCTCAAATTTTAATCATGTGAGTTCTGGGTGTACACTTAACAAACCACGCCAATTTGTACCTCTGAATTCCTCTGGATTTTAGTTCCTCGTCTGTCACTTGGACCCAGTCCGTGATAAGTTCTCCTAGCTCATGTCATGATACCTTGGGGTTCCGGGTAACCGAAACAGTACAGTATCCTGCCTGTATATTTGCAGAATAGGCTGTGGTAGGAGACAAGTAGCCACGCTATTTCCTTCCTTATCACAGTACAGGCATTTTAAGAGAACTTCAGTGTTAGTGAGACTCATTAACTGTTTCTCCTAGGACTTATCAGGCCCAGAGGTCTTTCTGTAGCACATGGTGCAATAGAGGTTTGTCTGGACCTTATACCCTTTCCTCGCAGGCTCTTCTTCAATTATTTCTGCCAGGATTTTGGGTATATTTAATCCCTCAGTTTGCAAATCCAGGCTGTACCAGTATCGGGGCTCATTATCCATGGCTGTGATTTGTTTTTCACACAGCCAATGGGTTTTAAGACCTCCCTCCACTGGTACGACAGAAATATCAAGAGCGTGCAACATGTCTCTACCCAACAAATTAATAGGACATTTAGTTGAAATTACAATTTTACACTGAGCCTTTTTACCTGTCTGTGGATCTTCCACAGTAAGGCCTTCAGACATGGCCTCCTGGTGCATCAACCCATTTGCAGATTTTACATATACTACAGCTTTTTCTTTACCCCTGGGGGCAATCCAGCGGGTGTATTAGGGTCCTACAAGCCCCAGTGTCACAGAGAAATGTTACTCATCTTCCCTTCACAACCAAGGTTATTTTTGGTTTGACTTTAGCATGCAAACAAGTTTCAACAGTGCACACATCCAAAATTTCAGATTCTTTTTCATCATTTTCCTCTGTATCTCTCTCTGCAGACATACCAACATCTAGTCATGCTTCTTCCTATCTGTTTGACCTGCATTCTCTTGCTAAATGCCCCCCTCTTCTTTTTCCCCTCAAAATCCTGAATGCGGGGCCTTGTTCGGGTGTTTCCCATCCTTCTGTTCTCCTTCTCAATGACATACACATCATTACCTTCACCTACCATAATCACTTTCCCTTTCTTTACCTTCTTTTTTGATTGGAATTGCCGCTCAGCATTGCCTTGCATACTCAATCAGCTCCTGAAGTCTGCAGATCCCATGGTTGATCATGTGTTTGGCAACAAAACTTGATATAGGGGCAAGCAGCCCCTTCAAGATTGCATTCTTTAGCTGTTGCTCATATGGGCTATCATTTACTTGATTTACTGGGACTTTTATTCCAGAGTGATTATTGAAAATCTCCCTCATCCTAACAATTAAATTGTCCACTGTTTCCTCTTCTCCCTGCACACACTGATTTATAATGGACCAGTCGGCTTGACGTATCCATCTATTCTCTATCCTTGCTAGAAGAGCATTTCTCCTGTTTTCGAGTGCTGCATCATTATGAGGCAACACCCCTCCCTGGTTGTTTAATCCACTCCAATCTCCCACTACATGATGCCAGTCGGGACCCAGGATCTGTCTGATGACCTGCTCTATTTCCTCCCATTGAGATGAAAGCTAGCAATCATTCCCATGATACCATCCCTGAATTGAGCTATGTTGACCTTGGGATGTGGCATCCCTTTAGTATCTTTTTTAACATCCTCGAGGGTCCAGGGGCGATAGACCATCATAGAGTTGGGGACTACTATACCTCCTACATTTTGTCCTGCCCTAGGGTCGGGAACTTCAGTTAGTGGAAACTCTTCCTCTCCACATTCTGTTTGTTCCCCTGCTGAGGGGGATATCAATTTGTTCACCAGGTCCCCGAAAAATTTTGTAACCGTTGCTGTAAGGGGGGTCCCTTGTGGACTCCTCTGGACAGCAAGAGTCATTTTGAGAGGGGGTTTAGCTGCAGCCATAGAAGAATTGGTTGCATCTGTGTGTGACCCAGGTGACCACGGGGGAACAACAAACAGTGGAGAGTCAGGTTGCATGGTAAAAGGGTTATTCGTCAATAGTCGGGAGGTCAATGGGGGTGACTTATTGCATGCCTCTGTCCCATACAGTGGTGGGGACTGCAGGTCTGCAATAAGATATAGGGAATTGGGAGCGGGTTTTGAAGTCGTAGGGGGAGCAGTGACTGTCGGTGGGGTTGGAGAGTTCTCCAAAGTATGTGCGGGGGCTGTCGGGTGCCTTTGGTTTGTTGCGTTTTGTTCAGCCAATACTTGCTGGACTAAACTTCGGAGGACAGTCAAATTATTGTTCTTATTAATATTATTCTTCTTTATATGTATTTTGTTCACCATTTAGATATTTTGAAGGATTATAGACTGCATATTATTGTCCTCCTCTTTGTCCAAAAACATAGTCTTTTTATGGTTTTCTGAATTTAACCTACGGTTAGCCTCCTTAAGCCATTTCTTTGCCTGGGGAAGGCCTAATTTCTTCTGTTTCCTTATTTTCGTGCTGGCATCATTTTTAAGATTTCTACACAGTTTTACACAACAATCCTTATTTAAAGATGCATCAAAACCATACTTAGTTTTCTACATCTTAAGAAATTTCACATTCTCTTTGTCTAGACTACACATATACTTAGCATCTTCATTCATACCGTACCAACAGATTTTCCATGGATCATACCCATTTTGTTAATCATGCACAGGGAGCTCTTTTTTTTGTTAAGGTCTTCTCACAATGACACAACACACGCACACAGTATCTTATCACTTGCAGTCACTCACAGACTTCTAGCTGTGATATATCACATCTAGATTACTGATCTTGTGTTCTGCTAAAACACTGGTGTCTATTTACTTAATACTTCACTAACTTGTAGAGAGTATTTACAGAATTACAAGGAGACTGAGTTCTCCCGACTGTTCTTTCATCCTATCAAAACATTTAATATTTCAATCCTTGATCCAAGGGTATTTTTGTGCCTGTTCAGGATTTATACAACATATGAGGCTGGCATGAACACTGCGGGTCCACCAAATGTCCTCTGTTTGTTACCTGGAAATCTATCAGGCCACACCCTTGTATCAACAGGGATTTCTTTAGGTTTTTTTATCTGGGAGTATTTTTGATCCAAGAGTATTTATGTGCCTGCTCAGGGTTTATACAACATATGAGGCGTGTTTGGACGCTGGGGTCCACCAAGATGTCCTCTGTTTGTTACCTGGAAATCTATCAGGCCACACCCTTGTATCAACAGGGGATTCTTTAGGTTTTGATCTAGGAGTATTTATGTGTCCCCACGGGAATTTTCTGCAGTTTACAAGGCTGTCAGGATCTAAGATCTAATCGACAAATTTCCTTTATCTGCACCCGAATATTAGTATGGGACCATACCCCTATATCAAATGACAATTAACCCGGAGAAACAAACAAGAACACACAAGAGAGAAAACCCACAGAGCTCGACTGCCACCAGGTTGCCCTGAGTGCGTCTTCCCAAAACGTGGGCTAGTCACTAGGTCTGCCCATCCAGGATGGCCACACATGGATCTATACGGGGAATACGTGACCACTTATTTCCCCTCAACAAGGGTAAAGTAGATAGAACAGAAACATATAAACATTCGATCAATCTCTATATTGTATGTATTAAAATCCCTTATTCATTAAATTCCTAATCAAGTCTAACCCAAAAGGTTAATAATAAAATAAAAAAATAAATAAAATAAAAATCTTACCTTGTCCCGAGAGCGGTCTCTTGTGCTGATCCGATAAGTTACTGCCTGGGAGGCACTAGTTCAGCAGGCCGGCCTCTATTTAACGTCTAATTTGAGACGAAGGACTTACAGTTTTGCCATACGGTCATCGGTCACTGAGTTGATCCAGTGCGTCTCGGGAACTTGGACTTCCGGCTTGGACCAAATTGTTACGGAAATAAATTACCATCTAAGACCGTCCTCAAGGATCAAGATAATATTTATTGCATATGCAAGAGAAATAAATTGCATTACATGTTCATGCAGTCATCGGTCATTTCTGAGGAAAATACTGTGGTACATGTCTTTTTTATAGGCCCTGGACACCCCCTTTCCTGTTTTAAAAATGCCCAGTCTTAGGAATTTCAACTTTATTCTGAACACAACAGGAAAGGTGGAAGTATCCGTTTACAGACTTTCTTATCTACATTCACAATGGTTACAGGATACTGACTTGGAAAACTCCCCAAGACAACACAAAAATACAGGATGTGTTCAAATAATGCAAGTCTAAGCATCTTATCACTAAGCTAAATAATGCTGAGTCTAAGCATATTATCACTAATCTATAGCTAAGTTATAAATTATATCTAGGCCACGATAAACAAAATGGCGTTTTTCATAACTGACATTTAAAGTATAATTTCTCTAACAGGGTCGGATGTCAGTGGTGACATGTCCACTGACATCCAACCCACTCCAATCCAAAAAAGTGTAACGGAGGAAAAAACTATTTTTCCATCCATCTGCGGATCGGGTGACGACGGACTCTACGGTCCATCATCATCCGATCCCCCATAGAGGAGAGCAGCACTCTGACAGGTCCGTCCCTGCACAGTGTGCAGAGACAGACCTGTCATCTGCCTGCTCAGCGGGGATCGACGAAGCGATCCCCCGCTGAGCAGAGCGGGCTCCGTACACGGACACGTCCATGTGAAAGAACCCTAAGGCCAACTCCCTTTGTGCAAAAATCCACGGGAAAGTTTGTACAAAGTCCCATCATGTGTATGAGGCTTAAACACCAGAAATTCCAGTTTTCATATCTTTAAAGGTCACCATACACTGGCCAATCAGTTAGATCTTCCATAAATTAGGTTCAGTGCAAGAGCCTGTTTGATTTTCTACAATTAGAATTAATTCTTACAGTGCATCTTCCTATTACCGCTTTAGCCTAATGCTCTGTTTCCACTATTTCAACCCCAAAGTTACATGATTTACAATGTGCTATTTTCCACTATTGCGACTTGTCATGCCACTTGGGACTGAAAAGTTGCATCACAAGTTCTACCCCATGATTTACAATGAGTACCGTTTATATGTGTGCGACTTCAAGTCGCAGCAACTTCAAAGTAGTCCCTGCACTACTTTGGTCCCACTTTGATGCGACTTGAGGTCCATAGACCTCAAAAATACACAGGCATTGCTTTAAGTTTTGGCAAAAAGTTGCGGGAAACTCGCAGCAAAAAATACACGACTTTGGGCTTGCAATAGTGGAAACCGAGCCTTAATGCCATGTCATGCGACTAGTTCAAAACATCTGAGAAAAAGTCGCACTGAAGTTGGAACAAAGTAGTGCAAGAACTTTTTTGGAGTTGCACCAATTAGAACAGGGGAACATTGAAATACATGTGTTTTGACTTGTCCTGCGACTTCACATGTGTCAAGTCGCACATCAACTCGCAGTAGTGGAAAGAGAGCCTAAGGACTGAAAAGTTGCATCACAAGTTGTACCCCATGATTTACAATTAGTACTGTTTATATGTGTGCGACTTGCTTACGCCCATGCGCACATGCCGTATACACAGCGGGCACACATCTTTATTACAGAATTCTATATTAGGCATAGAAATTAACCACTTGCTTACTGGGCACTTAAACCCCCCTGCTGTTCAGACCAATTTTCAGCGCTGATGCACTTTGAATGACAATTGCGCGGTCATACTTAGCCAAATGTAATTTTGTATATTTCTGATATTAGATTTTGCAAACGGGTAATTTTTCTCCTTCATTGATGTACGCTGATGAGGCGGCACTGATTGGTTACACTGATAGGCAGCACTGCTTAGGACCACTGGTGGGCATTGATAGGTGGCACTGGCAGGTGGTACTGGTGGGCACAGGTGAGGCAGAGTTGCCTCTTCGGGACCAATGTGCCTTGCACCTAAGCCGGTGATCAGCTTTTATTTTTATCCTCATGCTGTCAGCGTGAGGAGAAAAAATAAACAATTAAATAAGCTTTAGTTTACATCATGTGATCAGCTGTCATTGGCTGACAGCTAATCGCGTGATAAGGGGCCGGGATCGGCCCTTACTTCGATCTGTGATCACCCGAGTCTCATGCTGGCCATACACTATACAGAAAATCGGCCAAAGCCATTTTCGAAAAACAAACGTTCGGTAGTGACCGCAAACGATCACGCCATCAGGTAAGTAAAGATTTTTGAACGTTAAATCGTTTATGAACATCAGTGTATCGTTTTTTCATTCGTTTTTTGCATACATAAAGGAAGTGTCAAAATGTGTTTGACCTCTGCACTGTGGCTTCCTGTGTTTGACTTATACGCCCATAGGAGTAACGTACGTTTGTCGGAACGAACTCTGTGCATAGTAGAGATCTACTGCACCACCTTCAATATGGATGTGGAAGAGAGAACCATTGCCATAGTAATGCTTGGAGTGATGGCTATACAGCAAGCAGAGGAACCCAGAAGCAAAAGGCGAAGGTTATGGAGTAAAGAGTGGCTGAAGAACCGTGATGACGTCTCTCATATGAGATTGGTTCGAGAGCTGAAGGAAAACAATCCCGATGATTATCGTAACTATCTGAGGATGCCTGATGAGTCCTTTCAGCTGTTACTGAGTCAAGTGTCACCCCCTCATAACAAAAAAGGACACAGTCTTAAGACCTAGCATCCCAGCAGAGCAGAGACTGGTAGCAACACTTTGTTTTCTGGCAACTGGAAGAAGTTTTGAAGACCTAAAATTCACCACTGGAATCTCTGCCCAGTCGCTTGGCCGCATCATACCTGAGACCTGCCAAGCCATCATAAGAATCATGCAAGACGAATACCTAAAGGTAATGACACAGTGCTTTTATTTTTAACTCTCAAACACTGTACAGCTTGCTTTGTTTAACTTTGATTTTAGAAGCTTTAAACATATCAGTAAACTCAAACTAGTTCATAACATGTCAAACTGACAAAGATAACATATTTTAAACCAAATGTATGTGATTCACAAAGATGTGTACTGATAATCATGTCCCCAGTTGCTTTGTTGACGATCCTGCTGTGTGAATGGTACGTGCCACTGATGCATTTGTTGAGGTACTTGCGATGATTGGGGGTGTGTGGTTTTGTGCTCAGCTAAGTGTGTATTTGTGGTCATCTCCCCCCTTAACCCTTTATTAAGAAGTTGAATGAGTAATGGTTCCAGTAATTGTTTTTGGTCTTCTGACATCCTGCATATTTTCTTTGCTGCAAATGCACCCAGGTCATCACATTCATCCCTCTTCTGATAATGCTTGTAGTAGAAAGTTGCCTGTTGAATCTTGCCTTGTCTTTCTCTTTTTGGTCATGCTTACTGGTGGTGATGTGGCAGTTTGTGTTTCATTCCCAAATAGATCCTGTATAATAAAGCCAATTTTTAAAATTTTTTGAGAATTAAGCCTTAAATATTTTTTTAACATATATTTTTACTTTTGCATAGCTACCGGCATCTGTGGTAGAATGGAAAGCAACAGCTAAACAATTTAACGACTATTGGAATTTCCCCAACTGTGGTGGTGCCATAGACGGCAAGCATGTTCGCATAATGCCACCAGCAAAATCTGGCTCCTTCTATTATAATTACAAAGGCTACTTTAGCATCGTCCTAATGGCAATCGTGAATGCAAAGTATGAGTTTATCTTTGTGGACATTGGCAAAAATGGGCGAAATTCTGATGGGGGAATAATTGAGAAAAACGCTTTTTTTCATTGTTTAAAAAATGGACTTCTAAATCTACCATCCCAAGAGGACACAGTGGAAGGACTAAACTTCATATTTGTTGCAGATGACGCGTCTGACCATGTGTTGAAACCATTTTCCCTTAAAAACCTTACACCTGATCAAAAAATTTTTAATTACAGGTTATCTTGTGCTAGACGAGTTGTAGAAAATGCGTTTGGTATTTTGGCCAACCACTTTCGTATCTTCCATACAGTAATAAATGTAGCTCCCCCAAAAATTGACACTATAGTTCATTGTTGCCGTGTGTTGCATAATTTCTTAAAGCGTACTAGCTCCACCTACATGCCACAATCCCTGGTGGACCGGGAAGATACTCTGTCTGGGGATGTCATGCCTGGTGAGTGGCGTAATGATACAGAAGGGTTATTAAACCTAGGCTGTGCCCCACCACGTCTCTCAAGTCAACTCGCTCGTCAGAATCGCATGGATTATATGCAATATTTTCTGGGTCCTGGAGCAGTAGATTGGCAAAACAATCTCTAAATGATATGTAAATTTGAGTGGCTGCATTTATCTCTTATTTCAGTACTAAACACAGGTGTCATGTAATATTTTTTTTTAAGAAAAAAATGTACAAATGTACGTGTGCTTTAAATTTTGATGTGTGTAGGAATTTTGTATGTATTATCTTCAATTTTTGATTTTCTGATATGTACATATAAAAGTGTATAATAAAACATAATATGATGACTTTACCTGACTGTCTGCCATTTCCTAAAATGTTCCATCTTCTTCATCTTCTGAAATATTTCCACTGATACTGTCTAAACTTGACACAGAGGGTTGTGCTTCCTCCTGGTCAGTCACAAAACGTAGACTCTCAAAATACCACAGGCGTGGCACATATACTTCATCTGCACCTGCACCAGATCTTTTGGATTCATTAATTTTATTCAATTCTTTTTTGAAGATCGGACGCAGATTTGCTATTTTTTTGGTCACATAGGATATATCTGCTTTTGCATACACAACAGTGCATAGTTCCACTAATTTAGTATACGCTTCTTTACGTTTTTGACGATCTGAGTAGTCTTTGGAGCGCACTTTCCATAGACATGTAAGGTCTCGGGACATTTCAATGAATTGTGGCAGGAAATGTGATGACGTAAATTTGTCCACCATTGCTCCTGTAATAATAAAAAATGCATCATTGTTCAGTTGCCAAACTACACCTAACAATTAATACCCTAGAACTATTGTACTGGTCTGCTTACCTTCAGTTGTTATAATTCTTCTGTGTATTGGTCAGTGTAATCCTTCGTCTGGTCAGTGGCATCGAACGAGACAATGTTCTGTTCGGTGTGTGTTAAGCCCCATACACACGATCGCACCTTGTACAAACTTTCCCGTGGCTTTTTGTAAGGGCCTTGTCCCTGATTTTGTATTGCATACAGACGGTCTGACGTTTAGGCAACAAACATGAACGTAGTGACGTTACAACGTACTGATGACACTTCCAAAGAAGACGTTCAATTCTCCGGCGTCACGCTTCGGGCTCCTTCTGCTAATTTCTAATTATTAGACGTTTGGTCAGTGCAGATTCGTGGTTTCCAGTTCCGTGCGTTACTTTGCGTTTCTGACCGTTTGTAGGGCAACCAGCCATGTTACGCAATCCTAGGAGAGAGTGTGCTGTTTATGGGCTTGGAGTTCTTGCTGTGACTCTAGCTCGGTCCACGAATAGTCAGAGTAGTAGGATGAGGATTATTTGGGCCAAAACTTGGCTACTTAATCATGACCAATTTAGCCATATGCCCTTGCTGCGTGAGCTGCAGGAGAATAATCCAAATGATTATCGGAATTATCTCCAGATGACGGACTCTTGATGACGAACTATTGTCCTTGCTGTCCCCCTATATCATGAAGCAGGACACCTGCATGAGGGCTGCTATTCCAGCAGAGCAAAAGCTCATAGCTACCTTATGTTATTTGACGACAGGGAGGAGTCCCCAGGATATCAAGTTTACCACTGGTATCTCTCCCCAGGCTCTGGGAGTGATTATTCCTGAGACATGTAGTGCTATTATCCAATTCCCACAGAAGGACTATATTCGTGTAAGTTTTTGGCTTTAATATCACCTTCATGTTTTCTAATGTATTTTCTAAATTTTGTATTCCATCCTTCCCATTTTTGTACTATGCTGTGAATGAATGTCCTCTTTGTCCTCATGAATGCTGTAACCTTTTTGGTGGCCTACATGCATATTTTCCTTCACTAACCTCCCCAGCATGCTACCCTGGGCCCATATATACCTAGCCTAGTAACTTAACACTATTTTTTATGCTTCATTTTTAGGTTTACCCCAAACACCACCTAAAATGTGTCCCAATCTTATTCCTGTCCTTTAAATTCATGCAGAGTGCAAGAGTCCCTTTTTGGTTGTGCAAACACTTATTCCCCCCCCCAAAAAAAAAACAAAAAAACAGAGTCAACCGATAGAACTACTCTGTTGATTTTGATAAACACATACACAGTATACCTTATTTTTTTAGTTAAGATTGCTGCATAAATTCTCAAAGGCATGTAGTGCAAGGGCCTGCCTGATTACCTTCAAAAGGTCCAAATGATACGTTTGTTATGATGAATTTAGCATTATGAGGGGCTCCCACCATCCCTGTGCTGTGTTCATTATGAGGGGCTCCCACCATCCCTGTGCTGTGTTCATTATGAGGGGCTCCCACCATCCCTGTGCTGACTTCCTGGGTTTATAACGAATAATCATAATTAACGAACATTGTTATTATTTTGTCCGATGTATGTCAAAATGTGTATAGATTTGGACAATGTGCATTCTTATTTGTGGATTAGGCCACTTCTTACCTGTCCACTGGCCTGACAATCTTCTAAAGATGGATGGTCAGGCAAAATGAAACTTAATATTTAATGCATTTAGCTCTCATGGAAGTGTAGAAGTGTAGAGGTTTACTTTATCAAAAACATTCAACTCCCCCCCCTAACATTTTTTGAATGTGCCACCAGAGGGGGTGAGGGAGCATATAATTACAACTTATCCTTTTTCTGTAAATACACATTTAAATGTTATATTATTATGTTGCCCCACAATGTTTGTGTCAAATATGGTTGCAATTTTATGTGCTCAAGTCTTAATTTTATGGATGTGGCGGCCCGGTTTGAAAAATTATGGAATTTCACCAACTGTGGAGGTGCCATTGATGGCAAACATGTGAGGATAGTCCCACCACCAAACTGGGGCTCATCTTATTTTAATTATAAAGGGTTTTGCAGCATAGTTCTACTTGCGGTGGTGTGAGCCAACTACGAGTTTCTTTATGTTGATGTTGGGATGAATGGACGCCACTCTGACGGAGGTGTGATGATGCATACAGAATTTTAGGATCGTCTACAAAAAGGGACCTTACGTTTGCCAAATGCTCAGGACAATATTGAGGGACTAAATTTTGTCTTTGTGGCAGATGAGGCTACATTGCCTCAGGGCAAAGTGATGAGCCTTTTTCCCGACCAGCTGAAGAGGCTGTGATGCCAGCTCTGGAAAATGCATGTGCTGGTTTGGGCTCCCAGAATGCCCGTGAACAATATATGGACTACTTTGTCGGTAGAGGGGCAGTGCCTTGGCAGCAAAATTTACTTACTGATTAATTATATACCCCTCCTCCATCCCGGCTCAGTAATAAAACAAGGGGAGAACAAGTGCGGGACTTTAAATAAGGCACATGGGAGCAAAAGTATCAATTAGATAGAAAATGCAATTTATTAATAGAATGATACAAAAATTCATATATTTACATATTTAGGCACAAAGCTCTACATATGTTGGCACATAGCTCTATAATGATAATTTGTAATCAAAAAATTCATTCCATCAAGGACTTCTAATACAAACAAATAAATACATTAAAAGTGGAACGTTCATACATATAGGTTGATAATTGTGTACACATAACGGTAGTTGTAAGAAAAGAAGGGGAATAGGAAGAAGAGAATAAAAGGAAAAGAAAAGAGGGGGAAAAAATTCTCCTTCTTTTCTTCAATCCCCCTTTTTGCAACATCCTCTTTCCCCCAGCCCGTTCCATCATTCCACCATTCCACTCTTTCTATACTAATTGCCAACACTTTTACACTACAAACTCACCCACTCCGTACATTTGTTTCTTAGCTTGATACACTGCTCACTTCCTTCCCCTTTCCAAGGGGTCACCTTCCTCACCTGCCCACCCTGTCCTCACACCTTGACCCTACCTGGGGGGCTTTCTGTGTTGGTGCCGCCGCCGGGATATGCCCCCTCAGCTTCGGGCCCTGGCATTTTTGGCTGGCTTGGTATCCGGGGCCGTACCGCCTCTGCGCAGACACTATTGTAAGTCCAGGGCTTAAGAATAATAATGTGAGATGTATGCTTTATATTTACTCACTAGTGCTTCCAAACTATTCAATACTGCTATTTTCCCAATCCATAGGTGGTCACTACGGTTATGCTCCTGATGAGTGGCTATAAGGTCCCGAAACGGCGTAGAGCTTACAACTACCGTTATGTGTACACAATTATCAACCCATATGTATGAACGTTCCACTTTTAATGTATTTATTTGTTTGTATTAGAAGTCCTTGATGGAATGAATTTTTTGATTACAAATTATCATTATAGAGCTATGTGCCAACATATGTAGAGCTATGTGCCTAAATATGTAAATATATGAATTTTTGTATCATTCTATTAATAAATTGCATTTTCTATCTAATTGATACTTTTGCTCCCATGTGCCTTATTTAAAGTCCCGCACTTGTTCTCCCCTTGTTTTATTACTGAGCCGGGATGGAGGAGGGGAACCGAACGGCCCCACTATCCTCATGTAAAGTCCCAATACGCATTGTTCTACGCTTTAATTAACTAATTAGGGATGGAGGCACATGGTCGCATTACTAAGTATTAAATGCTATACATATTCTTTTCAACTTACTTTTTATTTAATATCTCTATTTTTATTTGCCTATTTCACATTCATCCATTTACAAATTATTATTAACTTCTCATTAATGTATATTGATTGCTCCCATTAAGTAACCTCATTGGGCTATCACCCTATTTGACCTATCTTTTGACCAATTTGGTTCTTCCAATGTGTATGCGTACTGATGGTTTTGGCTGCCGCTTGCTCTTGCCGGCCCTCTCTGCTTTGTCCTGAAGCTGCGACGCGCACTGTGGTTTTTCCCCCCCGCCCCCTTCCTATGATGTGGGGTGGGTGGGATCTTCCCCACTGCACGTCGACGTCACGCTTCTCGCGCCGGCTGTTCGGCGTCCCACGTGACGCCTTATAGCGGCGGCTTGAGTTTCCACTCTCCAGCACTTGAGGAGCTCGGAAGGCCGCTCACGACTGGCCAGTCTGGGTGGCAAGCTGGTTGGGTCAGGGCGCTCCCCCGCTCCCTCCAGGCTACTGGTGATTGACATTGGGGACCATTCTTTGGCGGCGCTCCCCGCAGTATCATCTCCCAGTGCGGGGTCTCACACTCTGTTTTTCCTGCTAATTACTATTCATTTGCAATCACATGGCTGTCGGCACCACTGCCCTTATCCACACTTGTACAGGTATGTCCCTTCTTGCCTTCCATCATTCACTTTTCTCCCTTTTGGGTCACTTTTTTGACCGCTCTGGTCTTTCCATTCCCCTAGTTTCCACCTTTATGCTTCCCCTTTGTCTCACTTTTTTTTCCCCTCTTTTCTTTTCCTTTTATTCTCTTCTTCCTATTCCCCTTCTTTTCTTCAATCCCCCTTTTTGCAAAATCCTCTTTCCCCCAGCTTATTCTCCCTATTCTTCCTATTCCACTCTTTCTATACTAATTGCCAACACTTTTACACTACAAACTCACCCACTCTTTACATTTGTTTTTTAGGTTGATACACTGCTCACTTCCTTCCCCTTTCCAAGGGGTCCCCTTCCTCACCTGCCCACACTGTCCTCACACCTTGACCCTACCTGGGGGGCTTTCTGTGTTGGTGCCGCCGCCGGGATATGCCCCCTCAGCTTCGGGCCCTGGCATTTTTGGCTGGCTTGGCATCCGGGGCCGCCCCGCCTCTGGGCAGACACTATTGTAAGTCCAGGGCTTAAGAATAATAATGTGAGATTTATGCTTTATATTTACCCACTAGTGCTTCCAAACTATTCAATACTGCTATTTTCCCAATCCATAGGTGGTCACTACGGTTATACTCCTGATGAGTGGCTATAAGGTTCCAAAACGGCGTAGAGCTTACAACTACCGTTATGTGTACACAATTATCAACCCATATCTATGAATGTTCCACTTTTAATGTATTTACCGTATTTGTTTGTATTAGAAGTCCTTGATGGAATGAATTTTTTTATTACAAATTATCATTATAAAGCTATGTGCCAACATATGTAGAGCTATGTGCCTAAATATGTAAATATATGAATTTTTGTATCATTCTATTAATAAATTGCATTTTCTATCTAATTGATTGCTCCCATGTGCCTTATTTAAAGTCCCGCACTTGTTCTCCCCTTGTTTTATCACACATTGTTTTTGTTAAAAAATGTTTTTAACTGTGCACGTTCATGTGCGTTTTTTTTGTTTCACAAACAGGCATGTTCTAAAACAGAACTTGTATAACGAACTGGAACGTACAAAGTTCAACTTGAAAAAAATATGCAAATATCACACATATGTTTTTTTTTTCTTATATTTTTTTTTTAAAGCAATATATATAATTTTACATTTTTTTAAATTTTTAATTTTGAAAAGAAAATATATATGTATTTTTTTGTTTTTTTTTTCAAAAATAAACATGTTTACAAACATAACAGAGGGAACTTACAAAGTTCAACTTATCCATATTTTAATGTTGACATCATCATACAGCAGGAAATGAAGAACATGATAAATGTTTTTTGACGTAAAAAGGGTTTAGATTCTACCCAAAACATCTATCATGTTTGTAACGAGCCCCTTGCTCGCTCGGTTCCACTCTCCCGACACTCCTCTGCAGCTATTGAATCAGATTGCAACGTCTGATTGTTCGGTCATTAGATGCTCCGGGATTAGAACTACAGCTCTGTGCTGTTCTAGTCCAGTTTTGATAGCTCAGAACAAACACCAGGCAGGCTGTATGTAAGTTCAACCAGGAATCTCTCTTTATTGACAGGAATACAGTCTTATTTATACAATAAAAGAGGAGGTGCAGACCTCCTGCTCATATTACTCTAACAATACAGCTGTGACCTAATTAACCTAATTAACATGAGCTAATTAACTAATCCCTTTAGACAGCCTAGATAACTCAGACATGACCTTTAGGCCAGACTGTCCGTCTTGAAGTTCAGTAAATCCAATCAACATTATCACAATCAACATAGACTCTTCTTCACACAATAGCAGAGTTAATTAACACAAACAACAATGGGGATCTAATGACTCTTAGATCCCATACTATAGACTTATTTATAATACACATTTTAGCAGACAACAGACAGACAGGTGCTGGAATTTACATCAGCATCTCCTAACAGTATCTGTCCCAGCATTATGAATCAGCCACTATTCCAATATGGCAAATCCAGGGTCCCCAGAGTCTGTGTGTCCTGGGGGACCAGGACCTGAATCCACAGTAATACCACCTCAAGGGTCCACAGGCATACAGCTCACAAAGAGCACCTTTCCCCCAAATGCAAGGGCCCCCGATCGATCAGCAAGAGGCTAGCATACAGTCCCCTCCAAAAGTCTCTCTCCCGGCTAGGTCTGTCACAATGTTCTTCATTTCCTGCTGCATTCTGTCCAGGCGATTCTGCATGGCATCGATTTTGCTGCTTCAGAACATGATCTGCCCAATGAGCCTTTGGGCGCTGTCCGTCGTGAAACGGTCTGATTCTTCTTCAACAACCAGAACATCACCTAAAAATGTGATAAAAAACATGTATTTAGAAATATGCAGTCATACACAGATTACCTGAAGCTGGGGTGTCAAACACTCACCTGGTGAGGTACACTCTCCCACTTCCTCCACCTCCCTTTCCTCCACATCCACAGTGATGCTGGGGCTGGGTTCGTATTGAGGTTGGGTGTCCCGGCGAGGTTGGGTGTCCCGGCGAGGTTGGGGGTCCTGTTGACCCTGTTGTCTGCGTCTTTTATCCCCTATGAGAAATAAAAAAAGGTATACTTAGCACACAGATATTTGTGGCCAGAAATAGGAATGTGAAACATTGCTTTCAAGTGGTGTACAATTGTCTGTTTAGGAAGAGAACCAAGTTGAAGACATGATTAAAAATCCCTTTTACCCAAAATGCAATTTTTACCTTTTTTGGCCAAGTTTCTCTGGTGTCCCACACTAGTGCTCCTGAGTCCAGATGTGTAAACAGCTGCTGAGTGTCCTCTCCTTACATTCCACTGAATCTATTTAGCAATTAATTAAAATTTCAAAGACATCTAGACAACAATGTCTTTAAAATTCGTTCAGACAAATGATCATGACCAAAACAGTCATAAGCCTATATCAGCTAAAAAGATCGTATTTATTGGCAAACGATCACTGTTTGCCCCTGCGAACGTTATTTCCTACCTACGAACGTTATTTCCCACCTACGAACATTCAGTACAACAGTAAAGAAAAACACATGGAGCAGCATGCAAGTGAATAATCATAAATGGGACACACGTCAAGTACTTACTTTTTCGAAGTACCTTCTTTATTTTCAGATACTGATTCGGCTCCCTGTTTTTGAGGTCGGACCAGCGCTTCCTCACGACATGAGACAATATTTTGTCTTTTACTAAGTTAGGATGGGCATATGGGCCATGTTTCCCATCATAATCCTCCCGAGTTAAAATGTCCACCATCTCCACCATTTCAGCAAAGGCCATGTTGGTGGCCTTACATCTCCTCCTCCTGGATCCTGAGATTTGTGCCTCTGGCCTTTCCTCCCCACTAGATGCTGACACATCACACATCTGTGTCTCCGCCATGTTGCTCCTCACTGCGCACCGAAGAGAGAAGGGGCGGGGAATATTATAGAAAAAGAACATCAGGGGCGGAGTTTCGCGCATGCGCCATCTATGTCAAGTTAACACGCGGTACGAACGAATGCGTCATGCCGTTCGAAGAGCGGAGTTTTCATGCATAGGTAGTGTATATCAATTGAACGAGCGTGTGATGTAAGATTACGTTCTGTTTGGGCGCAAGACAAACGCAATCCGAGAGTACTCGTGAAAAGAAGGTATGTTTCTAAATTCTGTCGCTACCGTTAGTACTTTTTAATGACTTTTTTTCATTTGAAATGTCATTTTGCTGTCGGACTGTTCTAAACACGGGAAACATGCGCCCCTTTACAGGCATACTATAGACACCCCCCAGGTACAAAATTTAAAGGCATATTACACTTTTATTGTTTGACTTTAAGCATTATTAAAATCACTGCTCAGGAAAAAATGGCAGTTTTGTACATTGATACATGTCCCCTGGTCCCCAAACACTTTTTATGACAATACCATGCATATAAGCCTTTAAAATTAGCACTTTTGATTATTCATGTTCGAGTCCCATAGACTTTAACGGTGTTCACATGTTCAAACCAATTTTTTGCCTTTTCGCATGTTCTGGTGCGAACCAAACAGGGGGGTGTTCGGCTCATCCCTAATGGCAATTAGCTTGCATATTATCCATTAAAATGATCACTTTTGAATTCTCCCGTAGACTTTTATAGGGTGTTCTGCGGCTTTCAAATTTGCCTAAAAAACATAAACGGTTTGCTATTCGGCGAACAGGTGAACAGCCAATGTTCAAGTCAAACTCATGTTCGACCTGAACATACAGCCCATTCCTACTGCTTAAATAAAGGCCTATATTGTGACCAGATTATGAGCTATACGCCACCAATTATGGTTTGTCTTGTGTTCTGTTTTGAAGACATCTGATACTTGTCACCAAAATTATGAAGTCAGCTTTGAATTCACATGAATTTCTTAGCCAGTTTATCGAACAATACAGAGAGCTCACGTGTCTGTGGCAAGTAAAAGATAAAGATTATTGCAATAAAGCCAAGAGGATGGCAGCAATTTATAAACTGGTGCAATTTCCGAAGACTGTGTACCCTGGAGCAACCTACAATTTGATAAAGACCAAAATTGGGGGCCTCAGAAGTATGTATAACAGGGAACGCAAGAAGATTGACGAATCCAAAAAATAAGGAGCAGCAGCTGAAGATGTCTATGTTCCCAAGCTGTGGTATTTCAACAGCCTCCATTTTTTGTGGGATCAAACTGTACCACGCAGATCTCTCTCTACACTACCCTCTGCATCAGCTGAGGCCACCGATACTGAGCCTGATCCTACACAGGATGAAGAGGAGGAGGAGCTCAGCTTGACCCAGGTATAGCATTGTTTAAAAGCTTGCCTAAAAATAATAATTATTTAATTAGATGGTAGTAATGCATAGTAATTTGTTGTCTTAAAAAAGTGAGTTCCATATCAATAGACAGTAGTGGCCAAAAAGGATTAGGACAAGAATGAGAAATGCTAGAGTCAGAATGATAGTCTTTACTATTTGGACACATTCCAAATGAAAAAGTCATGACCTGAAAATTGTTGGCGTTTGATGTCCAAAAATTAAAATGATGTTGGTTTTACACACACAGAAACTTTTGAGCTAAGAAGAGCCTGGGCCCAGCAGCCAGACGACAACTGAGTGCAGAATCCCTCCCCTGCATCCTCCCAAAAAAAGGGCCAGGAAGAGCCAACGTCTGGATGAGGCCACAGCTGAGTTCCTAACTAGGGCTACTTCTGTGATCACCACAGCACCCGATAGTGATGAAGGGTTTGGCTGTTTTACTGCTAATAAGCTCCGTGAGCTTGACGCAGATCAAAGGGAGCTTTGTGAGGGTCTAATCATCCAGCTCTTCAGCAAGGCCAGGAAACAAGAGCTAACCACTAAATATCATGTGTGTGATTTGGACAACACACCTCCACCTCCTCCACAACAAACCTACCCACCCCAGCAAGCCTACCCACCCCAGCAAGCCCACCCACCTGAGCAGCATGGTGGTCAGTGGCAAAATCAGCCCCAGGATCCACAACAAGGCCAATGGTCTGGGGAGTTTAGGGGCTACTAATTTAGCAGGTTGTATTTTTTGATTTGAGTATGATTTAAAAAGCTATATTTTTTCTTTTTCTGTGTATCATTTGCTCTTTTTGTTTCTAATTTATAATTTTTAATTGTGATGACAGAGAACATGTCTAATAATTTAGTAATTTTATTTATGTTGTGAATGCACAATAACCAAAATGGCCACAAAAAGACAACATTTTTTGATTGATAACACAAATCCAAAGTAAAATATGTTTGTCTGTACTCTGTCAGTATCACCAGCAAAGCAGATTTATTATTAAGCCATTAAAAATTCGTGCTGGTCCTTGCTTCCGAGCATGCATGTTTGTACTTCGGACTAAAGTCCAATGGTTTTTGTGCACACACAATCGGAGTTTTGTTGCCAGAAAGTTTGTTCGTTCGCAAAGCCAACAAAAGTCCGATGAAAACAGAAAACGTTTGTCCGATGGAGCATATACACGGTCGGATGTTGCTCCAGAACAGCTAATTTGCATGTTTGTTGTCAAAAAGTCCGATCGTGTGTACGGGCCTTTATATAGTTGGTGTTGACGATTTGTCATGACGTTTTGACGTGAACGTATTTGGCACAAATATTTCCCTTCCGGGTTAAATGTTTTTCAACCATGCGCAGTAGCAACCATTTGTTTTTTCACGGACGAATAACGCATTAAACTTGCAATTTATCGTACATTCGGCAGAAATTTTCCAAACTTGCTGTTCGTTTTTTTTCCACAAAAAGGTCACAAACGATTATCGATTTGTGCCCATTAACTTGCCGAAAAATGAACGAAGTGTCTATATGAACGTTTTTTCGGACGATTTTCTGTATAGTGTATGGCCAGCATCAGTGACTCAGTGCGCCCTGCAGGGAGCACACAGGGTGCCCGTCCTATGACAGCCTCCCAGAAATTCAGGTCCACGCTGTGGCCATCATTTGGCTATAGCACAGACACCAAGTGGTTAATAGAAAAACAGATGCAGATTTCTAGGACTGGCAAAAAATAATGTTTAGAGTCAAAGGCAACTGATGACTTTCAATTAAAGATCTAAGTGGGCCATTAACATGCATCACAGTTGAACTTAGGAATGTGTCTTTGCAAAGTTAAACTCATTAAAATCCTTTCATAATTTTGCTTGGGGTTAGACTGCAGAGGGATTAGAAGGTTTGGGGAATGTCTACACCCCTGCTAGGGTGAAGACATCTCCCAAATTTTGCCAATTTCTCATTCAAAATTATTCACTTCCTGTCACATAGCTAAGCAGGAAGTGAGGGTAAAACCCTACCAATGTATGTCCTTGGGGACACACAGGTCAATCTAAATAGTTTCCCCATTGGGGAAATTGCACGCTAGCTTTTTGCCATGTACATCCCAAATTATTATGTATCTTGGGGTTTATTTACTAAAAGGTAAATCCACTTTGCACTACAAGTGCAGTTGCTGGAGATCCGAGGGGGACAAGCAAGGAAAAGAAAAAAACAGCATATTTGTCTCTACATGATTGGATGATAAAATCACCAGTGCTACCCCTCCGATTTTCATTAACTACACTTGTATTGCAGAAAGGATTTGCCTTTAATAAACCACAAAATACCCAATAATTTGGGGTGTACACAACAAAGTGCTAGAGTGCAATTTGCATAATGGGGGCACTAGTTAGATTGACCTGTGTGTCCCCAAGGAAAAATATTGTTAGGGTTTTACTCTAACTTCCTGTTTGGCTATGTGACAGGAAGCAAAGCCAATTTTAAGAAAAGGGACACAAAGCCCAACCTTAAAAAAAAAAAAAAATGTCCACAATTAGAATAGGATTGTCTTCAGCTTGATTTTAGTTCTGTGCTCTAAATCACTAAATCAGTGCTTCTCAACCCTATCCTCAAGTACCCCCCCCCCCCCCCCCCAACAAGCCATGTTTGCATGTTTTCCTTCATCTTGCACAGGTGCTTTAAATCAAAGTCAATGGCTTTGTATTTTGGACAGCTATTTTAGATAAGATAACATTTCCTAAACATGTCCTGTCGGGGGTACTTGAGGACTGAGGCTGAAAACCACTGCTCAAAAAGAAAATTGAATACTTACCACTCTGAAATGTTACTTTCCTGGTCACTATCCATGGCAGCATACGCACAATCCATGCATGTGCTACCATGAAGGCACCAGGAAAGTAACTTAAAACTAAAAAAATAAATAAATAAAAAAGGGATTTGTCTAAGACATGCCAATCAGCCTAGTTAAGCTGCAGCTAGGAAATCCGTTGCATGAAAAGAACACATAAAACAAAAAATTTGAAACAATTTTATTGGTCAAAAAAAAAAAAAAAAACAGGACTTGGAAAAGAAGCAAGGAAAGCAAAATACACACATGTATGTTAATTTGAGACACTAACAGAATATGTTTGAGGTTTGACCCTTTTGCAGCGTAAATTAACAGAAGTTAAAAGGAGTGCACCCACAAATGGACATCTATTAAGGATTAAAACAACATTAGTCACAACATCTTGGGAAAGAATTTTAAAAATAATGCAGCACAGACAATTAAATCAAAGTGAACAACGTAAAAACAACAAAAATTGCCAACATAAAAAAAATTTCATGGTAAAATAACCACCACCCAAAAAAAAAAACCAAACCAAAGTAAGAAATAAATTGCATAAAAACACATCTGTTTTGCAACAACATAACAAACAAAATACAAATAGAAAATACATGTGTTAGACACTCGATTAAGACATCCAAATGTACTCTTGCCGCCGCCGCCCACCACCACACAATCTTGGCTCTTTTCAGGGCAAAGTAAAGAATGCTATCTGCAAGCTTTATATAACATAGGTTTGTGTGCTAATGAGGCAATTGCAAACACATGGACAGTCCATGAAACACACAAAATGCAAGTTCACCCAATGTAGAGACTGAACTTCAAAGTGGGTACACCTGTTAAGGTTGTCCTTAAATTACTAACACAAAAAACATACCCTGATGCCCAGCAACATCCAAGTGCTGTTCACACACAAAAAGCACCACCAAAAAAAAAAAACAAAGTCCCTGAGCAGAACAACCCAAATGCAGCTAGCACAAAATAAGCCACCCCACTGTCCAAAATTAGGCACATAATCCAGCATGCACCAAAATTACATGGGACAAAACACCCCCCAGTCCAGGGGGGCAACTAAAGAGCCTAACATGTGCAAAAGTTATACAACAAATACCATTGCAGTCTAAGGGAACTTACTTGGCAATTTTACTAGTCCCCACTTGGCTGGCTTATCTTGCAGTTATTGGCCTTAAAATGGGTATGGGGCCCAGGTCCCACCCTAAGGGACATATATCAATGTCACCAATTGGACAACCCCAAAAACGAAACAAGGAGAAATGCCTTTAAATATGCCAAATTGCTTAAGGGCCAGTTCACACCAATGCAGTCCAGTGCATATTTTATGCATCAAAATGCATGGAAATTCAGTTATATGGTTTCCAGTGGCATAGTTCACACCAGTGCTTGCAGTACTAAGGGCCAGATCACACCATAGAAACGCAGTCCGGATGCGTTCCAGGTGCTTTTCTGCATGCACGTTTTTTATGCGTTCCAGTGCGTTTTTGATGCAGTCCAGTGCTTCCCCCCCTCTTTTTTCTTAACCTTAAATAAGGACAAGTGTGTTGCAGTGCGGTTTTGGTGCATTTAGGTTTTGATGCATTTTACAGCGTTCCAGTACAGTCCAGTGCATAAAAAATGCAGCATGTTCTACTTTTTTTTGGGAACTGGAAACGCACTGGAACTGCAAGAACTGGTGTGAACTATGCCATCGAAAACCATATAACCTACTTTCCCTGCGTTTTTGATGCAGAAAAAAAATGCACTGGACTGGATGTGGTGTGAACTGGCCCTTAAGGAATAAATGTTATTTAAAAATACTTACCGCTATAATGAAATGTCGGTCCGGCAATACACATAAAAGTTCATTGATAAAAACAGCATTAAGAAAAAAAAATTTAAGAAAAATAAAATGTGTGGGGTTCCCCTGAAATTCCATACCAGGCCCTTCAGGTCTGGTATGGATATTTAGGGGAACCCCGCGCCAAAGTAAACAAAAAATGGCGTGGGGGTCCCCCTCAAAATCCATACCAGGCCCTTCAGGTCTGGTATGGATTTTAAGGGAAACCGCGCACCAAAATAAAAGAAAATGGCGTAGGGTCCCACTCAAAATCCATACCAGGCCCTTCAGGTCTGGCATGGATTTTAAGGGGAACCCTGTGCCAAAATTTTTTAAAAAAATGGCGTGGGGTCCCCCTAAAAATCCATACCAGACCCTTATCCGAGCACGCAACCTGGCAGGCTGCAGGAAAAGAGGGGGGATGAGAGAGCACCCCCCCTCCTGAACCGTACCAGGCCACATGCCCTCAACATGGGGAGGGTGCTTTGGGGTAGCAAAGCACCTTGTCCCCATGTTGATGAGGACAAGGGCCTCATCCCCACAACCCTTGCCCAGTGGTTGTGGGGGTCTGTGGGCGGGGGGCTTATCGGAATCTGGAAGCCCCCTTTAACAAGGGGACCCCCAGATCCCACCCCCCCCTGTGTGAAATGGTAAGGGGGTACAAAAGTACCCCTACCATTTCACAAAAAAACTGTCAAGAATGTTAAAAATGACAAGAGACAGTTTTTGACAATTCCTTTATTTAAAGCCTTCTTCTTTCCATCTTCGGGTCTTCTTCCTTCCTTCATCCTTCAGTTTCTTTCTCCATCTTCTTCTTCCTCTGCTTCTTCCTCCGATCCTCTGCTTCTTGCTCCGGTGTTCTCGTCCAGCATCTTCCTCCATGGTTTCTTCTTCCCCGCTTCATTGTTGGGCCTCTCCTGCTGTGTGGCGTTTCTCGTCTTCTGACACTTATATAACGGAACCGTGCTTCAGAGGGGGGCGGGGTCACTGGGTGGCCCCGCCCCCTCTGACGCACGGGGACTTGACGGGGACTTCCCCTATGGCTTTCCCCGTGATGTCAGAGGGAGGCGGGGTCAAAAGGTGGCCCTGCCCTCCGTTATTTAAGAAGTGTCAGAAGAAGAGAAGCATCACACAGCGGGAGCCTCCCATGGATGCGGAGCGGCCCAACAACGAAGCGGGGAAGAAGACGCCATGGAGGAAGATGCCAGACGTGAACACCGGAGCAAGAAGCCGAGGATCAGAGGAAGAAGCAGAGGAAGAAGAAGATGGAGGAAGAAACCGAAGGATGAAGGAAGGAAGAAGGAAGAAGACCCGAAGATGGAAAGAAGAAGGCTTTAAATAAAGGAATTGTCAAAAACTGTCTCTTGTCATTTTTAACAGTTTTTTTGTGAAATGGTAGGGGTACTTTTGTACCCCCTTACCATTTCACACAGGGGGGGGCGGGAACTGGGAGTCCCCTTGTTAAAGGGGGCTTCCATATTCCGATAAGCCCCCTTGCCCGCAGACCCCCACAACCACCAGGCAAGGGTTATGGGGATGAGGCCCTTGTCCTCATCAACATCGGGACAAGGTGCTTTGCTACCCCAAAGCACCCTCCCCATGTTAAGGGCATGTGGCCTGGTACGGTTCAGGAGGGGGGAGGGGGCGCTCTCTCGTCCCCCCCTCTTTTCCTGCGGCCTGCCAGGTTGTGTGCTTGGATAAGGGCCTGGTATCGATTTTGAGGGACACCCCACGCCATTTTTTTTTATTTTTGGCGAGGGGTTCCCCTTAATATCCATACCAGACCTGAAGGGCCCACACATTTTTTTTCTTAATTTTAATTATATTCATTATAGCCACGAAGTGAACCAGCGTTAAAAAAAAAGGCTAGAGGTGCGCCCGTTCAACCTATGCAAATGCATTTACGTTGCCTGACATTACTAAGATTTTGCCGGCTCAGTGAACCAAAGCATTTGAACAAGCGCAAATGCCGTTTGAGCATGCGCAGTGCATAAATTGACCTCCCACAGTTTAAATGTATTTGCCGGCGCTGCCGGCTTGTTCAGAGAAAGTTACTTTCTCATTCTATTTTGGCCATATTTGTGACTTGGGCAGTTAGTATTACACTTCCTCACATCACCCCACATCACCCCCATAATATTGGCACTTCCAGCTTGTTTAAATTTTAAGTTAAAGATGCCGTGCACCATGTCTATAGTGGCGTACCGATCACCTCTTCCCGTACGCCGGGAAGAGAATAGTAGATGGGGGATCGCGCTGTGTTACCAGCGCAAATGTTTTGTAAATAGGAAAATGTCATTTGCGCATCGGCGTGCACCGCAAGTCATGGCGCAAATGCTTTGTAAATCAGCCCATTTGTTTTATTATTTAATTTATTGCTCTCAAATCTTGTACCATTCTATATTTAACAGGGGCATTACGATCTAATGGCTTTTTATTCACTGGATAGAGAGGCGTGTTGCAAAGAGAATTTACCTTTTTAGCACACCTTTTTCCAGATATATTTTAATTTGTTCCCTGATGCCATCCCTTTGTTGATGGGAGATAAAGGATATTGTGGTATTTTTGGCAGAGGGAATCCCGGCTTTATTTCTACAATGATTGGTGCTATATTTAAAATTCCCACATCTTCCTTAGAGGTTGCCCAGAGTTATTCCTGCAATTCTTCCAGAACCATTGAGTGGGTTTGGATATGCATTGCTGCAACCTAGACATGCAGACTATCACACGCATCTTGTTCTATTTCATTCAATGGTGAAGTTGCAAAGACTCCCTCTGGAGTATAAGTTAAGGAACATTGTAGTTTAGATAAAATGTCTCTTCCCAGCAAATAAAGGTACTGTATCAGACAACAACAATGTTGACTGCAAAGAGATGTCTCTTAATTTTATTTGAATAGGGGGAGTTTCTTGTAACATCACTGTAGAACCATGTAGTCCCACAACTGGCACACTATGCCCTGTGGGCAGAGAGGAAATGTGTGTGGCAATGACGCTCTTACTGGCACCTGAATCTACTAGAAAATTGAGTTTCCTCTCTTCAAATGGCATTTCTTTTCGGGTTAGTTTTACAAATGCATCATAGTCATCTGTCTCTGAAATCACAGGTAACACTTTATCTAGTCAATTTCTGTTAACTCACGGTCTCCTTGACTGTTTCTTTGGTGCACAACGATGTTGTGCCATATGGACGATTTTGCCACAATTGAAACAAGTCAAGTTGGGGAACGGTTTTCTTTCCCCTTGTTCTGCAGGCTTTTTAGGGGACTCTATGGCTAACATCACTCTTTGTGGCTTCTTTGCCTCCATATCATCTATAGTCTTTTGTATATTTGATGCTACAGTGTTTTAAGTCAAAATCACTTGTTCCAACTACTCCTTTAATTATTCTTAGCATATCTTCCCAGCTCGCTCTCTAACTGGTCGCTATATTACATAACTGCTGGGCAAACAGGTGAGGACCGTGTCATGGCTTTGGGATTGTTTTCATTTCCCTGGAGTCCAGGGAATGTGATGAGTTATTACTCCTGTTAAACATTGATTCTGATCATACACTCTCTGTTCCCTCACTGGATATAATTTCCCTGGTGGCTTTCTATCCTTCCTAAGATCATGGCAAGATTGTTTATCTTGCCCTTGGGTGGTATCAGGAGCGTCCTCCCGATTCCACTCATCATCACGTGGGGAAGGGGGGGTATAAACTGAGGCCATATGGTGATACCTCCCCTGCAGAAATGGCATATCCACTTCCCCCTGGTGATGACCCCATATTAGACCTTGTACTAAACCCCCTCCTCTAATGCAATCCCACTTACCCACTGGGGAGTTATTTTTGGTGCAGATGCAGCCACTTATGGGGGGTGGATCAGTAGAGCTACTTATAGACAGTTCCTTCACACTGCTAGATACATCGTCTAACCATGACCAGGTAGGCTCTCTTATAAGTGTCTTGGCTAAGAAATGTGTGCTCATATTCATTTCTTCTGATATGTCCCCCTCCTCTTCTGATTCCTTTTTGGCAATACTGCCAAAAGGACTTTTCCCATTTTTGAAAAAGCCTCATTAGTCCATCTCACCAATGCCACTAATTCATTTGGTGATACAATTTTGCTTTTAAAATTGTAAAGTAAAGCTGTCCATATTCTAATATTATAAGTGCCCTGGATGGGCACAGGGTAGTCTGTGATCTGTGTCAATCTGTGCCATTTCTTCAGGTATGTAAACACCCACTTGCCATAGTCTTTCAACTCTTGGCAAGAAGTTAAAGGGTTTTTTTTTTTCATATCACCTCCCCCCAACTGATTTTCCATTTTTGGAAAAATCCCCATGGTACTATTTTTACCACTTTTCCCCTGGAGTCGAGTAGGTAAAAGCCTGGCCAAAAGCTTCTACTTTTTATCATACACCTTTATTAGCAAAGGTGTTCTTTTCCTATCTCCAACACAGGAAACTCAATTCCCTTGCACCTTGTTCACTTGAAAAAGATACGCTTCCAGGTGAAACTAAAAGGGTTAGCTATTTAAATTACTTGGGTCACAGCTCACCTGCCAGGTGGCTACTCAATAGAAATACCAATCCTCCCCTGCTGCTACCACTTACCTTGAGTAGTCTTATGCATTCACAGTTACCCCCTCAGGTGTACTGTGAATATCACACAGAATAAGAAGGTAGCCTTTTTAGAATTGAAGCACTTATATTCTAAATTCCCCCCCCCCTTATTTATTCATTTGCACAGATTCACAGTTACTCTTGGTGGGGGCAGGAACGGGCCCTGCTGTGAAATAGTAGATCAAAAATTGTAATTACACACCCCTGTTAAACAGGGGCAGAAAAATAGGGCCTTAGGCAGTGGTGGTGGTGCCACAACACTGCAACCCCTCACAGATACTCTTCTTGAGCGCAGGAACGAGCCCTGCTGTTAAATATTACAGAAAAAATTGTAATTACACGCCCCTGTTAAACAGGGGCAGAAAACTTGGGCCTTAGGCAGTGGTGGTGGTGCCCAGAACCAAAAATGTTCTTAAAAGCCATCAACATGAACATTGAGGAGGAATAATATAGTCACTCAGCATAACAGGATAATCACTCAGCATCAGCATAGACAGTCTTCAAGGGATCTCACATTCATAAAAAAATGAATCGGTTACATCAGCATCAGGTGCTTGGTAGCTGATGATCCAAGACTGATTCATTTTTATGAAGGTGAGCCAATCAACCAAGTCGGTGGACAGGCGCACTCTGTGATCGGTTACAAAGCCTCCAGCGGCACTGAATGTGCGTTCCAAAAGAACGCTGGATGCAGGACAGGCCAGTAGCTCAATTGCATACTGTGCAAGCTCTGGCCAGTGATCCATCCTCAAGACCCAGAAACCCAGTGGATTTTCGGTTGGAAAGGTCTCCAAGTCTGATCTTGCCCCTAGGTATACTGCACCATGTACAACAGACGCTGGTGATGGTTGCTGGAACTGATCAGACCTTGGGGTTAAAAAATTTTCTGAACTCATTGGTCAGACAGCCACCTTCTCCACCGCTCCTTCTGTGACTGACCGAAGCCTCAGCAACACGTTGTCCAGGAGAACCAGGAAATTGTAACATCCCAGGCTCTGGAAACGCATTGCACAAACCTTTCTGCAAGGCCTCCCGAAGATGTTTCATCCTCTGCTCCCTCTGCGACGGCTGGATAAGTTCCGCCACCTTACCCTTGTAACACGGATCAAGAAGGGTTGCCAGTCAGTACTGATCCCTCTCCTTGATACCACAAATCCGAGGAGGCCATGCAGCGTAGGTTTGCTAAGGCATTTGGTCGGGAGTCCTCTGGGTCACTAAGGACAACATTATCCGCAGCCACCTCCTCCCAGCCACGTACAAGTCCATGGGTTTCTGGGGCCTGAAAACGATCCCTTGAAGACTGCTGCTGATGCTGAGTGCCAGGCTTCACCTCCATGCTGACTCATTCCTCCTCTTCCTGTGTGATAGGCGGGCCTGCAGAAATACTGTATGCATAAAGGGGGCCTTGAGAGGTAAGGAAGTCCTCCTCTTCCTCCCTCTGTTCTGGCTCAAGCGCCCTGTCCGTTATTCCACGCAGCGTGTGCTCCAACAGGTAGACAAGAGGGACAATATCACTGATGCACACACTGTCACTGCTCACCATCCTCGTGGCCTGCTCAAATGGTGACAGGCAGTGCATGCATCCTTGATCATGAGCCACTGGCCTGGCGAAAAAAAGCCAAGTTCCCCTGACCCTGTCCTGGTGCCATACTCGCACAGGTAGTCATTGATGGCCCCCTGTTGCGTTTACAGCCACTGCAGCATTACCAACATTGAGTTCCACCATTCCTGGCTGAAGCTGGCATGGCGTAAACCACCTCTGAGCCTGCCCCTGCAGAGCTGCCAGAATCTCTGCCCAAGTGTGGCTCCTGTCCCCTAAGCAGACCAACTCATGCACCACATGGCATCTTTTTGCTTGAGTGCTTGCATAGCCCCTAGAACGCCTACAGAGCACCGCTGGTTCCGAGGACAACCCTGCACAGGAAGAGGCCATAGAGGAAGAAGAAGAGGAGGGGGTGGAGGAGAGAGGTGTGGCTGAATCACCACTACCAGCATTTTGGAGACGTGGTGGCAGAACAAGCTCCAACATAACTGCACCCTGTCCTGCATCCTTCCCAGCTGCCAGCAGGGTTACCCAGTGTGCTGTGAAAGAAAGGTAACGTCCCTGTCCATGCCTGCTGGACCATGAGTCAGCGGTAATATGCACCTTACCGCTGACCGCCCTGTCCAACGAGGCCAAGACATTGCCTTCCACATGTCGGTAGAGAGCCGGAATGGCCTTCCGAGAAAAAAATTGGCATTTGGGAAACTGCCACTGAGGTACCGCACATTCCACAAATTCTCAAAAGGGGGCAGAGTCTACCAGCTGAAAAGAGAGCAGTTGGAGTGCTAGCAATTTAGCCAAACTAGCATTCAGCCGCTGAGCATGTGGATGGCTGGGACCGAATTTCTTTCGCTGGTTTAGCAACTGGGGTAGGGAAATTTGCCTGCTACAATCGGATATTGGTGTACCGTTGGTGTTCCGTGCCCGGAAGTGCTTGGGACACCTAATTCTACACCTTCATTCCTCTCAGTGCAGGTCTCTGAGTGGACTGAAGGTATAGTGGGGGTGGAGATCCCAGGTGATGAGGAGCAAGGAGAGGTCCATCTTGTTCTTTGGTGTGGGTCTTTTAAGTACTGTTGCCAACGGACTGCATGGCAGCTCAACATATGTCTGGTCAAGCATGTGGTGCCCAAGTGGCTGCTGTTTTGGCCACGCTTGATACGCTTCAGACATTTGTTGCAAACAGCAATGGTGCGATCTGCTGCACACGTCTCAAAAAAGGCCCACACCAAACAAATTTTGGAAAAATGCGCTGAGTCAGCAGCGCCCTGCACATGTGGAGCTCTGCGGTGTGATGCAGACGGTTGGCTGCCCTTAAGCTGGCCCCTGGAGGGCATCCTGCCTCATTGGAGATGTGCCTCCTCCTCCTCCTCTCTTCTATCTGGCACCCACGTAGAGTCAGTGACCTCATCATCCCCTCCATCCTCGCCACTGGAGCAAGCCTGACACTATGCTGCAGCTGGGGGAACGACTGCCAGTTTCTTGTCCTTCTTGGGCATCCCCTCTCTCTGGGCTTACAATACTGCCTTCATCCTCAACCTGGGTACCATCATCAGAGCCTTCAAAACGCTGCGCATCCTCCTGCAGCATGTACCCTACACTGTGGTTGAACAGTTCGGGGGACTCCTCAGGGCATGATGGTGGGGCTAGGGAAGGAGTGACTGATGACATTGAGCCGGAAAAGGCCGCTTTGGCAGCTGCATTGGCAGACAAAGTACCCTGAGCCTGGGTGACAGAGGATGAGGAGGATGAGGACGGCTTGGTCATCCACTCTACCAACTCTTCTGTATGTTGTGGCTCAACACGGCCAGCTGCCGAAAAAAAGGACAAGCGTGCCCCGCGGCCACGTGCTGAAGATGCATTGTGTCCACGACCAGCACTGTTGGCTGTAGACACAGAGCCTGCTTGCCCTCTTTTAGTGGCCTGTGAGCATCTGCCTCTCCTTGGTGGCCTTCCAGATATACTGTACAATTAGATTAGCAAAACAATGCCTGAAGTTTACTAAAAATGGTACACCAGGAATGGCCTACTGTCAGGTATAGGCTTGTCTAGACTATATATATACACAAGCCTGTATATCTATCTATCTATCTATCTATCTATCTATCTATCTATCTATCTATCTATCTATCTATCTATCTATCTATCTATCTATCTATCTATTAAATAAAGTGCAGCTCACTGAGTCACCTGCCTGAAAGTGTCTTTGAACATGTACTCCAGGAATGGCCTACAGTCAGGTATAGGCTTGGCTGGACTACAATGCAGTGGATATATATTTTATGAACTGCACGTCACTGAGTCACCTGCCTGAAAGTGTCTTTGAACATGTACTCCAGGAATGGCCTACTGTCAGGTATAGGCTTGGCTATATATATATATATATATATATATAAATATACAAGCCTATATATATATATATATATATATATATATATATATATATATATATATATATATATATATATATATATATATGAAATACACTGCAGCTAACTAAATCAAACTGCCTGAAGTATATTAGAAACAGTAGAGCAGGAGCAGTCTGCAGTGAGATCTAGCTAACAGGATCAACTGCCTGCCTGAAGTAGATTAGAAATAGTACAGAAGGAACGGTCTGCAGTGAGATCTAGCTAATTGAATAAACTGCCTGCTCCAAGTAAATGAAATGACACACACACTCACTCTCTCTCTCTCTCTCAATTATGGCTCTGTTTGCTTACGGCGCTGTGATTGGCCAAAGCATGCAGGTCATAGTGCATGCTTGGCCAATCATCAGCCAGCAAAGCACTGCAATGACGCAGTGCATTATCGGCTGTTCGTGCCGCTCGAATTTGGCGTGAACGGTCCATAATGTTCGACTCTCGACGAACGATTTAACAGCTGATGTTCGAGTCGAACTCATGTTCAACTCGAACAGTCAGCCCATCCCTAGTCCCAACAGGTCTGCACAGCTTAGCGTAGTTATATTGTTATATAAGAAAAATAAGAAATAAAATAAAGTTTTATAGAAAAGTTATAGGTAGCAAAAACGGCTACAGTGTGCATTCTTTGTAGAGGCTGCACACTGATCAGTCTCAGAGTGTGGAGGGGTGTCTTGTTATTGGAGGGTCTATTGCAGCTCGCCAGGTACCCTCAAAACAAGTACTTATACCAGTATCTAGGAACCCTTACACAGCACATATCTCAATTATTTAAGATAGTGTGTCTTCCACACATACACTGGGTTTCTAGGACCCAGCGGAGCTCATATGATCACGTGTCTAAAACGAAAGTAAAAGAGAACAGGGGAGATCGAAAGACAGATAACAGGATTGTATATCGGTTAGTAATTTTGCTTTCTAAATGATTATTACATTAACATTCATTCTATTTATACACTTTAGCAAGGGGTCTACTTACTAAAGACCACTCCTGTCCACCAGAGCAGGGCTGGGCCAGGTGGGTGCTTGGGTGTGCTGAAGCCCCCCAAAAAAATCTTCAAGCACCCTCATAGCACCCCCAAAAATTTCCCCTGAGGTATTGGCATGCAAAGCTGAATGACAAATCGTACCCGATGATTTCCAATGAGTACCGTTTATATCTGTGTGATTTCAAGTTACAACGACTTCAACTCACAGCGACTTCAATGTAGTTCCTGCACTACTTTGGTCCCACTTTGATGTGACTTGAGGTCCATAGACCTCCAGAATACATAGGCATTGCTTCAAGTCGCTCAAAAATTGCGGCAAAGAATTGCGGCAGAATCGTGTGACTTTCAGGCTAACGTAGCCTGAAAGTTGCACCATTCTGCTGCAATTTTGATGCGACTTAAAGCAATGCCTGTGTATTCTGGAGGTCTATGGACCTCAAGTTGCATCAAAGTGGGACCAAAGTAGTGCAGGGGCTACTTTGAAGTTGCTGTGACTTGAAGTCGCACAGCTATGAACGGTACTCATCGGAAATCATCGGGTACAACTTGTCATGCAACTTTGCAGTCCCAAGTCGCAGGACAAGTTGAACGAGTGGAAACGGGGCCTAAATGGTTTTTGTGCATGTGAACTGCATTCTGATGAGCCAACTTCACAGTTAACATTGCTAGCCATCAGATTTGTCTGTAGTCTTTACAGCACATGCGCAGGAATAATGATCAGATTTTACTACCGCGGGCGAAGTACCCATGGTAGTAAAATCCAATCGTTAAGGCTCCTTTCACACTTGTGCGACTTGAAAGTCACGTGATTTTGCCATGATTTTTGCCGCGACTTGAAGCAATGTCTGTGTAATCTTGAGGTCTCAGCCTCAAATCGCAGTCAGACAAAAGTAGTACAGGGACTACTTTGAAGTTGCACAGATATGAAGTGAACTCGTTGGAAATCATGGGGTATGACTTGTCATGTGACTTTGCAGTCCCAAGTCGTAGGCCAATCGCACAAGTGTGAAAGGGCCTCAGGCTGTCTGTAGCACCTTATCACTGCTGCTACATGATCATTGATTTAGTGTATTGTTCTACTGGTGGGGGACTCACGATTCTTTCAGTGTACTGTGTTCTAACTCATATGATTCTTTAGCTTGGTGTACTGTTAATGTACTGTGTACTCCTGACTCAAGAACTGGATACAAACAGTTCTGAGTGTCAGTGTGCTGTGAGCCGGTGATTGGTTGCACTTGCAGGGAGGGGATGAGCTCTCACTCTAGGATCATATTACTAGGCCTGCTCTGCTATTCTACTGAGTGCATACTAGTGAACTGTTTTAAATGGATTAGTTCAGTCAGATGAATCGATTCATCCAGTTCACTGAAAAGAATCAATTCAAAAGAACGATTCGTTCATGAACTGGACATCACTACTTGCTACACCCCGCACTCCTCCATAATAAGGATACACTGAGAAGGGGCCAAGCGGACATCTTGATACACCCACCGGAGTTTTGCATTTTGCATTTTTAACAGGAAACTAAGCTTATATGGTGAAATACAGTATTTAGAAATCCGACAGACTGTTTAGATGTTGAATTTTAACAGCAGCGGTGAAATAAATGGCTTAATATTGTATAAAAAGCCTTCAATAATGATGATTCTCGTGAGACGAATTTTGGAAATATTTCTGCTTGAGTCAGCTTAAATCAAAACCGTGTGTTTTATTGTACACACATAAACTTGGAAAATACTTACAAAAATAGTACATTCATATTCAGAATTAGTGTTGTTTCATATATGCAAAAAATGTTCAAATATTGTTCATTTGTTTCAAAGATCTGAAAAAGTCCTTAAAATCAAAGATGGCCGATTAACCTCTTGTGTCCTGGCTTGAATAGGTGTATGAAGCTTGGAGAGCTGTTTGTCTTGGAAGTAATTCTGTGTGCATAGGAGAGCTGTGTCTTGAAAGGAATACATGTGTGTAAAGAGAGCTGTGTGCAGAGAGTGAGATGTGTGTGCAGAGTGCCCCAGAAGACTGGATTCCTTGTGTCTATATGAACTCAGTCTTTCAAATTCGCGCCCAAACACAAATCCCTCCCATACACTCCCTTTTTCTCCACCTTCTAACAGAGAGCAACATCTGTTTTTCACTTTAACCAAACCTTTTAAACATGAAACCAGATATATGTGAGAAGCTATCAGACTAAACATCAGACCTCTTAAAACATAAGCGCATAAATCAAACAAAGTATCGGTTACATAGGAAGACCCATACATATATTTACAAAATCCATCAAATTCTGACAGGGTCTTGACCTGCATTTTCAGTCAATGAATGGCCATCTGGAAATCACTAGCTCAAAGTCCTGTCATTCAAACAAATATGGAAAATGCATATTCTTTTCAATAAAGCCAATTAAAATTTAGATATTAAGAATATAACATTCCCCTCTGAAATATGAATAACAATCATATTTTAATCATACATTCATAGCATCCATGTCCCATTCATTCAGACTTTGATCCAATAACTCCAAATGTATTTCCATCACCAACCGAGTTTGCAATACCAAAACCCATCTTTCTCTTAAGCTTATTTTGCAATAAATTATCTCCTTTCTTGATTTCATTTCTAATTCGATAATATAATTTTTTTCATTCTAAACATCAAACATAACTGGAATATAATGAATAACATAATAATAATAAAAAGAATAACTATAGGATGTGATAAAATATTTCCTGCTGCTGAGGTTATTGAAGTTTTTTCCCAAATTGATACACTATTACTAATTTTTTTCCACCAATTACTTCCTGAAAATTCTGACCATTGATGAGATATCTCTTGCAAATTACCTTGTTCATGTTTAAACAATATTTCTGCATTCTGAAGTTCCTTAGCCAAAGCTATCAATAAACCTTTATCCTTATGAATTACATTTGCCCATTCTTCCCAAGGAAATTCATCTATCTGAGATATATTATATTGTGTGGGAAGAGCACTTATATTTTTCATAAGCATATTTGTTAAATTTGTTCTAAACCCATTAATACTTATTGCTACAATGTCTCCTTCTATACAATACAAGCCTTGATTTAGGTTTTCTGTATTTGTACAAGAAGAGAAAAAAGTTTTAACCCTTTCTGTATCTGACATGATCTGAAAACAAACCTTCTTTTTATCTACACGAGTAACTAATTCAGAAATTGTTTCACCTTTTTCTATTCTTGCTGAACATATTGTATGATTATGATAACAAGAATGAAAAATACTTTTATCTTGATTAGGTAAACAGATAACTTTAGACTGAAATTGTAAACATGATGACAAATCTAATTGTTCTAATTCAGAATTTTCATTGTTAAATGCAAAATCTGTATACTGTAATTTATAATATAATAATTGTGTATTGCTGACAGGTAATCCCAGGACAGTGATTGGAACCAAAATTTGTTCTTGTCCTGCTATCGGAATCATAGAAGAACTATAACAAACATCCTGTTTACATCCTATCCATTTATTTACCCATAAATCTGTATGATTTATAGCATATACATATTCTCTGGGTAAATTCTGTAAAATGCCAAGAGGGGTTATTCCACTCTGAAATGCTTGAGCAATTATTTTAAAATTAGTGGAATATTCAGTCTGGATCTCTAAACATGCTCTGGCAATATGAGAATGTTGTTCACTGAACATTAAATCAAGAGTAATATTTTGAAGATGTAAAATAGATGGACCCATTATATTAGCTGTTTTAATAACCATATTTTAAAGTATTAATGTCCATACTATTAGTAATACTCCCAATTGTGCCAATCCCTCCTAAAATACCTTCAACAATACCACGCTTATTTCTGTTATGATTTATATTATTAATTCCAAACCATCTTTCAATACCCAATTCCATATTAACCAAATGTCCTTGACATTGTGGAAACCTTGTAGAAATTTTCCATTCTGAAACATTAAAGTTCCACAATATAATGACAAAATTTCCCTCTCTCAAAAGAGTTCTGGATTGGAAATGGTTAATCTGAAATGGATTTGCTGAGACACTTTTCTTACCAACACATGGAGTTTTCCTAGGAGACCTTACAACAACACTTCCCTTCGCACATTTCATTGGATAATTTACTATTGATATGCAACATTCGTATATACCAGTATCATTCAAAGATACTCTCATTTATCTTCAAAAATGTTCAAAGATTGTTACCTTTTACAAATACTGACCAAAAACTCCTTCCCAATATATTACATTTAAAAGTTCCGGATTCTATTGTTTAACTTATAAGATCCCAGCATTTTAACAAAATTTGTTTTGGATTCTATTTTAACGTTGACCTCAACATTATTACTATGAATGAAATATAATTCCATACAGCAATCATATCCCTGTCCTACCAATACATATCCATACAATTCTTCAGCTGTATTGTTATCAACGTATCTAGAATTATATTCTGTCATTTGTAAGATCAATATCTTTATCACTCTTGTCCTCTGTATTAATATCAATGTCTGGATCTCTTTTTTCTCTGAATAATGTAATGACTTTGTTGTGTAATTCTTCAATCCTGTTAACCTCTGCATAGCTGGAACAGTTTGTGATATATTTTACCACAGATAAAATTGTCACTAGGGAAAAGATGCATCCTGTGATGATGATGATAAATCTTCTCTCTTTAACACTTTCTTTTGTTGAACTGTCATCTTTCTTCTTTTTTTGGAATCCATGATTCCTCCAAGTTAATGAAATATAATTCATTCCTAGGAAAAATAAAAGCAGCATCATTTATCTCAGAATATTACATTTGTTATACCCACATTTTTATTTATACATGCTTTTTCACTAAATTGAGAAATCCTTGAACTAATACCATTGTCCCTTGAACATCCAAGATGTCAAATGGACCTTCCCAATTACTTTGCCATGGTCCAGTTCTCCTGAACCTTTAGTTCCGCCTGTGATGTGTATCTCACCATCTCTGGGTGTGACCTTACACATGGCAACTCTTTAATCACCATTTTCTTTTTGTATAAACTAATGCTAACAACATCTAATTTTTGATTTAAATAAATCTTTCCATTCTTAATTATCAATCTTGATAAACCGTTTATCTTGAATAAAAGATAATTTTAGTTTTAATAATAAAATAACAAAATGTTACAAGAATCAGATATGTGTATGTGGATGTAACAACAGTTTTCATGCTGTATATGTGTCTTGTGTATACTGGAGTGAGTGTCTTTTGCAACATCTGCTGAAGTGCATGTCTGCCAAAAAACTCTGTTACAGGCATTCTACTCCTAAAAAAACAAACCCCCTCCTTTCTTATTCAGAAAGGTTCTTTTTTGTCTTGTAGTCCCACAGATGCAGACTCTCAATGAGTAGTCCCCCCCTCCTTTTTAAAAAGGATATTGTCACTACACTCTCAAATTCCTAAGGATGGGGCTATGTGCTCTGTGAGTAACCATTTAACTTATACAATACAAATTTCTTTAAACTTCTAAAACAAATACTACATATCAGTATATATACAAATTGTCTTTTAATAATCTCCTAAACAAGGAATATTGTAAAGTAAGGAAATTATGATCTTTTAACTCAAACTTAAAAATGTGTGAAAGGACCATTTTTCATACAAGTAACTGCATGTAACACCATTCTGTTCAAATTGTCCTGTATCATCTATAACCAAAACACTGTTGTGCAAAAGGAGCACAAAATACCAAAAAGAAATATCTTTTTCTGAATGACATTCAATACCTTTAAATAACATCCTAATATCCCTTCTCAAATCACAAGCATTGCAGGAAAATACACTTCAAAGGGACACTAACAATCATTGCTGTCTACTGCCAACAATAGTTCATTGTGAAACACAAGTGACAAAATAATTCTTCCTGTCATTAAATCAAATGAAGAATACTTTGTAACTGAAAAAAACGGTACCTGCAAACTGTGAATGATCTGATACATGAAATCTCTGTCCTATTCCCAAGATTTTACACATTACCTATAAAATGGAATCCTCTGCCACTACTGAGATTTGCTAGTATACCCCAAACTAGAAAAACATGATTAATCCACATCCTGTCAGTAATTAAAATATCTTAGTACACAGATTATACAATATTTAATTACTCTGTCTACCGTCTCTTCCATTTTGTCCCAATAGAATTTCTCTTTAAGAATTTCAAACAATTTTTGCTTACCAATGTGATCTAAACTGTCATAATTAAATTTAGTGAATTCCACCTGTAGGTGTTGTGGTACATTAAAATATAGAAAATCCATCTAAGTCATGATATTAGATCCAGTTATCATTAACAAAAATAGATATTATATCACCCGATGAGGACTCAAAAAATTGATTAATCTTTTAATCCTCTGAAAACGAAGGAAAATCTTATATTTGTTTTTTCCACAACATAATTTTGACCATATTCAGGTTAAAATCACTAATTCTCCAAACAAATCTGCATCTTTTGCTAATTGAGTACAAAGCTGTTAATTACCCCCTTATCAGATGAACTAAACCTCTCAATGTTCCATCTGAACAAAAAATGAAAAATGAAAATCATAATAATCATAACTGGGGAAAAATTAATAAAAAATTAATAATCCAAAGGATTATCCTTGAAAATACTAAAAATATATCAAATAAAAACCAAATCTCTGAACCTCAAATCATAACCTTATTATCCATAGCAAAGAATCAATAACCAGAAAATCCTTACCATCCATGCAGTTCATTTAAGGACTGCTAACATTGTTTTTCACAGTGTTATATGATACATAGTGATACCTTTCCTGTCTTAATGGACTGTTTGCAGTTTGCAATCTTTGCATTTGGGTCTTAAAAGGGAAATTAATTTGATTATTATGGCCTCTATACCTCAAATTACTACACCAGCGCACAGAATACACTTCATAACGCCTTGGCATCGTTTTTGGATAATACATCCTCTTTTGTATATCATTATTAGCCATCACACAAAACCTAGCTATGTGACCCTCTCTTTTGCAAACTAAACATTTAAGAGTTGTTTTTTTTGCATATACCTTTCTTTGAGTATATGGCGATGAAAATTTACATTTCTGTTGAATATTACTATTATTCGAATCAACAGACTTCACGCTTTTATTGTCTGAGGAAACATTAACCTCCTCAAATGACCCCACTGAGTCAAATCCAGTATCAGCATCATTATCCCTCGCCTCTGACTTTGTCACATGTTCATAAGCTAAACACTGAGCATGTGCAGAAGACTGAGCTTGCAATAATTGCGTTTTAAGCAAACTTATAACATTGTCTTGTTCAATTTCTTTCTGAGTTAAAAAAGCAATACAACTTTCTTTTTCTTTAACTGATTCCAATAATGCATTCATTTTATGTTCTAATGCATCTTTTTCAATCATTAATTGTTCAATATGTAAATTCTCCTGTGTTTGTGCAATTTCTGTTACACTTTGCCTTTGTTTTCCTGGCATATCAAAAACCATGGCATTGAAGACTGAGACTAATTTCATCACATTGCTTAATTTTCTCTTAGATTTAGCTAATGAAAATCTATTCTTCTCAATTTCTTTATTTGCCTGTAGGCATTGATTATACATTGATTGCCATAACTTAGTGTCTGAAATATAGCTGGCTAAACCTTCAAATTCTAACTTACTTCCTTCAGCTATAACATTTATAAATTCCATATTTTGGTACTCACCGAATATAAAACTTTTCAGTTTTCCGCTGGACTCTAATTAAACCGTCTGTCAAGACTTCTGATCCAAAATACTCTGGTCTTCACGCAATCAAACATCAAAAACATCTGGCGTTTCTAGGTTCTTTCAATAATTGCAAAGTTTTCTCCTGTTCATCACATTTCCCCTCTGAACAACGGAAGAAGAACGTGGCACAAAACTTCTGACGATTGAAACTGGCTGGCGTCCGCCAATGAAATAAATGGCTTAATATTGTATAAAAAGCCTTCAATAATGATGATTCTCGTGAGACGAATTTTGGAAATATTTCTGCTTGAGTCAGCTTAAATCAAAACCGTGTGTTTTATTGTACACACATAAACTTGGAAAATACTTACAAAAATAGTACATTCATATTCAGAATTAGTGTTGTTTCATATATGCAAAAAATGTTCAAATATTGTTCATTTGTTTCAAAGATCTGAAAAAGTCCTTAAAATCAAAGATGGCCGATTAACCTCTTGTGTCCTGGCTTGAATAGGTGTATGAAGCTTGGAGAGCTGTTTGTCTTGGAAGTAATTCTGTGTGCATAGGAGAGCTGTGTCTTGAAAGGAATACATGTGTGTAAAGAGAGCTGTGTGCAGAGAGTGAGATGTGTGTGCAGAGTGCCCCAGAAGACTGGATTCCTTGTGTCTATATGAACTCAGTCTTTCAAATTCGCGCCCAAACACAAATCCCTCCCATACACTCCCTTTTTCTCCACCTTCTAACAGAGAGCAACATCTGTTTTTCACTTTAACCAAACCTTTTAAACATGAAACCAGATATATGTGAGAAGCTATCAGACTAAACATCAGACCTCTTAAAACATAAGCGCATAAATCAAACAAAGTATCGGTTACATAGGAAGACCCATACATATATTTACAAAATCCATCAAATTCTGACAGGGTCTTGACCTGCATTTTCAGTCAATGAATGGCCATCTGGAAATCACTAGCTCAAAGTCCTGTCATTCAAACAAATATGGAAAATGCATATTCTTTTCAATAAAGCCAATTAAAATTTAGATATTAAGAATATAACAAGCGGTAAACCTGCTGATCTCATAGGTTTGCCAATCTGACAGAACACGTCTGCTTTTATAATTCAACATGCAAACAGTCCGATGAATTTCGAAATACTATATTCCACCATATAAGCTCCGTTTCCTGTTAAAAATAACTGAAATGCAAAAATCTGGTGGGTGTAACAAGATGTCGACTTGCCCCTTCTCGGTGTATGCTTACTATAGAGGAGTGCGGGATGTAGCAAAATGGCGGCGACAGAACGTCACTTCCATTACCAATTCTGACGGGGTTGCCTAACCTGATGGAACACCGGCTGAGAAGGAGGCGGATTGATGCAGAATGTTGTGCAGAGGTGTTACCTTTTAAAAGCCCCTGTGTCACATGGTGCCTCTGCATCTGGCTCGAAACAGAAGAAAGAAGGAGGGGTGGAGCAGAGAGAGAGTGAGCCCAAAAGGAATGAAGGTATGATGACAGCTGAGCTGCTGGTTGTTTCCTTGGTAGACCGCTGTAGCAGTGTTGCCAACTGCCAGTATTTTTACTGGCAGCCAGTAAAAGCCAGTAAGAGGAAAAGTTTGCCAGTAAAAAATATGGCTGTGACGTTCAGTTTGGAACTGTGCATATGCAGCTCGGGTCCGGAGCCAGCTGAGACCATCCGAGTGCCTGCTACAGTGTGTTCGGGCGGTGCCGGCGGGGGGGCGTTCCTGGTGGAGGCGGTGTCTGAGTGTGTCATGTGATGTCATGGTGCTAGGGAGCTGAGCTGAGCAGCCAGAGTCTCATGTGTGGGACTGCAGGATGGGAGCAAAGCAAGCCAGGAGCGGAACTGTCAATGCTGTTTGGACCGGAGGGGACTGAAGGGACCCCCTGGCATGGAGAGAGACTTTCACTGTGACTCAGAAGGGGACGTGTCATGTCAGTGAGGTGTCATCATCATCTGTGCTACTGCACAATGCTATCAGTGTCACTGTGAGAGTCAATTTCATGAGTGCATTGCCCATTCTAATGTATTGCCCTCCTGAGTCTTGTCCCTGAGCTACTTACTTACTATATCAAAAATAAAATAATAAATATGCTTTTTGCCTTAATATATATACCTTAAATCACATTGCTACCTGCATACTGTACTTATTTGTAGCCTAAATACTGGAATTTGCTTCTAAAACTGTGATTTTGTAATGTTTGGAACTGGCAGTAAAAACATGCCCGTGCCAGTAAAATTTGGGTGTCGTGTCAGTAAATTTCAATCTTGTAGGTTGGCAACACTGTGTTGTAGGCAGAGAGCTGACTAAGTCTGCAGTGCTCATCATCTGACAGGAGAAGGGGGAAGAAGGAGGGTTTCCTGTTGTGCAGGCAGGCTGTGGTCCAAGGAGGAGGAATTAGGATGGTTGATGGCTGTTCTTTTTATAAGGAAGCTGCTGCTGACTGCTGAGCCTGGGGAGGGGGAGCGGGACTCCACTCTGTAGTCCTGTCATTTGATCTATGTCAGCAGCAGGCAGTCTGATCTGCTGCAAGAGGAATCCTGTCCTGTGATCTTGGCACTCTAATTTGCCTTAGTGGCCTGTGAGCATCTGCCTCTCCTTGGTGGCCTTCCAGATATACTGTACAATTAGATTAGCAAAACAATGCCTGAAGTTTACTAAAAATGGTACACCAGGAATGGCCTACTGTCAGGTATAGGCTTGTCTAGACTATATATATACACAAGCCTGTATATCTATCTATCTATCTATCTATTAAATAAAGTGCAGCTCACTGAGTCACCTGCCTGAAAGTGTCTTTGAAAATGTACTCCAGGAATGGCCTACAGTCAGGTATAGGCTTGGCTGGACTACAATGCAGTGGATATATATTTTATGAACTGCACGTCACCGAGTCACCTGCCTGAAAGTGTCTTTGAACATGTACTCCAGGAATGGCCTACTGTCAGGTATAGGCTTGGCTATATATATAAATATACAAGCATATATATATATATATATATATATATATATATATATATATATATATATATATATATATATATGAAATACACTGCAGCTAACTAAATCAAGCTGCCTGAAGTATATTAGAAACAGTAGAGCAGGAACGGTCTGCAGTGAGATCTAGCTAACAGGATCAACTGCCTGCCTGAAGTAGATTAGAAATAGTACAGAAGGAACGGTCTGCAGTGAGATCTAGCTAATTGAATAAACTGCCTGCTCCAAGTAAATGAAATGACACACACACTCACTCTCTCTCTCTCTCTCTCAATTATGGCTCTGTTTGCTTACGGCGCTGTGATTGGCCAAAGCATGCAGGTCATAGTGCATGCTTGGCCAATCATCAGCCAGCAAAGCACTGCAATGACGCAGTGCATTATCGGCTGTTCGTGCCGCTCGAATTTGGCGTGAACGGTCCATAATGTTCGACTCTCGACGAACGATTTAACAGCTGATGTTCGAGTCGAACTCATGTTCAACTCGAACAGTCAGCCCATCCCTAGTCCCAACAGGTCTGCACAGCTTAGCGTAGTTATATTGTTATATAAGAAAAATAAGAAATAAAATAAAGTTTTATAGAAAAGTTATAGGTAGCAAAAACGGCTACAGTGTGCATTCTTTGTAGAGGCTGCACACTGATCAGTCTCAGAGTGTGGAGGGGTGTCTTGTTATTGGAGGGTCTATTGCAGCTCGCCAGGTACCCTCAAAACAAGTACTTATACCAGTATCTAGGAACCCTTACACAGCACATATCTCAATTATTTAAGATAGTGTGTCTTCCACACATACACTGGGTTTCTAGGACCCAGCGGAGCTCATATGATCACGTGTCTAAAACGAAAGTAAAAGAGAACAGGGGAGATCGAAAGACAGATAACAGGATTGTATATCGGTTAGTAATTTTGCTTTCTAAATGATTATTACATTAACATTCATTCTATTTATACACTTTAGCAAGGGGTCTACTTACTAAAGACCACTCCTGTCCACCAGAGCAGGGCTGGGCCAGGTGGGTGCTTGGGTGTGCTGAAGCCCCCCCAAAAAAATCTTCAAGCACCCTCATAGCACCCCCAAAAATTTCCCCTGAGGTATTGGCATGCAAAGCTGAATGACAAATCGTACCCGATGATTTCCAATGAGTACCGTTTATATCTGTGCGATTTCAAGTTACAACGACTTCAACTCACAGCGACTTCAATGTAGTTCCTGCACTACTTTGGTCCCACTTTGATGTGACTTGAGGTCCATAGACCTCCAGAATACATAGGCATTGCTTCAAGTCGCTCAAAAATTGCGGCAAAGAATTGCGGCAGAATCGTGTGACTTTCAGGCTAACGTAGCCTGAAAGTTGCACCATTCTGCTGCAATTTTGATGCGACTTAAAGCAATGCCTGTGTATTCTGGAGGTCTATGGACCTCAAGTTGCATCAAAGTGGGACCAAAGTAGTGCAGGGGCTACTTTGAAGTTGCTGTGACTTGAAGTCGCACAGCTATGAACGGTACTCATCGGAAATCATCGGGTACAACTTGTCATGCAACTTTGCAGTCCCAAGTCGCAGGACAAGTTGAACGAGTGGAAACGGAGCCTAAATGGTTTTTGTGCATGTGAACTGCATTCTGATGAGCCAACTTCACAGTTAACATTGCTAGCCATCAGATTTGTCTGTAGTCTTTACAGCACATGCGCAGGAATAATGATCAGATTTTACTACCGCGGGCGAAGTACCCATGGTAGTAAAATCCAATCGTTAAGGCTCCTTTCACACTTGTGCGACTTGAAAGTCACGTGATTTTGCCATGATTTTTGCCGCGACTTGAAGCAATGTCTGTGTAATCTTGAGGTCTCAGCCTCAAATCGCAGTCAGACAAAAGTAGTACAGGGACTACTTTGAAGTTGCACAGATATGAAGTGAACTCGTTGGAAATCATGGAGTATGACTTGTCATGTGACTTTGCAGTCCCAAGTCGTAGGACAAGTCGCACAAGTGTGAAAGGGCCTCAGGCTGTCTGTAGCACCTTATCACTGCTGCTACCTGATCATTGATTTAGTGTATTGTTCTACTGGTGGGGGACTCACGATTCTTTCAGTGTACTGTGTTCTAACTCATATGATTCTTTAGCTTGGTGTACTGTTAATGTACTGTGTACTCCTGACTCAAGAACTGGATACAAACAGTTCTGAGTGTCAGTGTGCTGTGAGCCGGTGATTGGTTGCACTTGCAGGGAGGGGATGAGCTCTCACTCTAGGTCTAGGATCATATTACTAGGCCTGCTCTGCTATTCTATTGAGTGCATACTAGTGAACTGTTTTAAATGGATTAGTTCAGTCAGATGAATCGATTCATCCAGTTCACTGAAAAGAATCAATTCAAAAGAACGATTCGTTCATGAACTGGACATCACTACTTGCTACACCCCGCACTCCTCCATAATAAGGATACACTGAGAAGGGGCCAAGCGGACATCTTGATACACCCACCGGAGTTTTGCATTTTGCATTTTTAACAGGAAACTAAGCTTATATGGTGAAATACAGTATTTAGAAATCCGACAGACTGTTTAGATGTTGAATTTTAACAGCAGCGGTATTTGCCAATCTGACAGAACACGTCTGCTTTTATAATTCAACATGCAAACAGTCCGATGAATTTCGAAATACTATATTCCACCATATAAGCTCCGTTTCCTGTTAAAAATAACTGAAATGCAAAAATCTGGTGGGTGTAACAAGATGTCGACTTGCCCCTTCTCGGTGTATGCTTACTATAGAGGAGTGCGGGATGTAGCAAAATGGCGGCGACAGAACGTCACTTCCATTACCAATTCTGACGGGGTTGCCTAATCTGATGGAACACCGGCTGAGAAGGAGGCGGATTGATGCAGAATGTTGTGCAGAGGTGTTACCTTTTAAAAGCCCCTGTGTCACATGGTGCCTCTGCATCTGGCTCGAAACAGAAGAAAGAAGGAGGGGTGGAGCAGAGAGAGAGTGAGCCCAAAAGGAATGAAGGTATGATGACAGCTGAGCTGCTGGTTGTTTCCTTGGTAGACCGCTGTAGCAGTGTTGCCAACTGCCAGTATTTTTACTGGCAGCCAGTAAAAGCCAGTAAGAGGAAAAGTTTGCCAGTAAAAAATATGGCTGTGACGTTCAGTTTGGAACTGTGCATATGCAGCTCGGGTCCGGAGCCAGCTGAGACCATCCGAGTGCCTGCTACAGTGTGTTCGGGCGGTGCCGGCGGGGGGGCGTTCCTGGTGGAGGTGGTGTCTGAGTGTGTCATGTGATGTCATGGTGCTAGGGAGCTGAGCTGAGCAGCCAGAGTCTCATGTGTGGGACTGCAGGATGGGAGCAAAGCAAGCCAGGAGCGGAACTGTCAATGCTGTTTGGACCGGAGGGGACTGAAGGGACCCCCTGGCATGGAGAGAGACTTTCACTGTGACTCAGAAGGGGACGTGTCATGTCAGTGAGGTGTCATCATCATCTGTGCTACTGCACAATGCTATCAGTGTCACTGTGAGAGTCAATTTCATGAGTGCATTGCCCATTCTAATGTATTGCCCTCCTGAGTCTTGTCCCTGAGCTACTTACTTACTATATCAAAAATAAAATAATAAATATGCTTTTTGCCTTAATATATATACCTTAAATCACATTGCTACCTGCATACTGTACTTATTTGTAGCCTAAATACTGGAATTTGCTTCTAAAACTGTGATTTTGTAACGTTTGGAACTGGCAGTAAAAACATGCCCGTGCCAGTAAAATTTGGGTGTCGTGTCAGTAAATTTCAATCTTGTAGGTTGGCAACACTGTGTTGTAGGCAGAGAGCTGACTAAGTCTGCAGTGCTCATCATCTGACAGGAGAAGGGGGAAGAAGGAGGGTTTCCTGTTGTGCAGGCAGGCTGTGGTCCAAGGAGGAGGAATTAGGATGGTTGATGGCTGTTCTTTTTATAAGGAAGCTGCTGCTGACTGCTGAGCCTGGGGAGGGGGAGCGGGACTCCACTCTGTAGTCCTGTCATTTGATCTATGTCAGCAGCAGGCAGTCTGATCTGCTGCAAGAGGAATCCTGTCCTGTGATCTTGGCACTCTAATTTGCCTTGGGCACTGGCACTGCAATCATTAGATTGCCCCCCTCCAGATCAGGAGTGCCTGATTTACTGTACCCAAACAGAGCCAGTGCTAGACTATGCTGTGCCCTAGGCAAGCCAACCCCCACCCCCTTAAAAAAAAAATCACTTTTAAAAACAGCAGAAAATTATCTAAAATAAAGATGCTCCATGCATTCCCCACACCCCCTATACTCACAGCACACTCCATGCATTCCCCACACCCCCTATACTCACAGCACACTCCATGCATTCCCCGCCCCCCTATACTCACAGCACACTCCATGCACTCTCCACACCCCCTATACGCACGGCACACTCCATGCATTCCCCACACCCCCTATACTCACAGCACACTCCATGCATTCCCCGCCCCCCTATACTCACAGCACACTCCATGCATTTCCCACACCCCCTATACTCACAGCACACTCCATGCATTCTCCACACCCCCTATACTCACAGCACACTCCATGCATTCCCCCCACCCCCTTTACTCACAGCACACTCCATGCATTCTCCACACCCCCTATACTCACAGCACACTCCATGCATTCCCCGCCCCCCTATACTCACAGCACACTCCATGCATTTCCCACACCCCCTATACTCACAGCACACTCCATGCATTCTCCACACCCCCTATACTCACAGCACACTCCATGCATTCCCCCCACCCCCTTTACTCACAGCACACTCCATGCATTCTCCACACCCCCTATACTCACAGCACACTCCATGCATTCCCCGCCCCCCTATACTCACAGCACACTCCATGCATTCCCCGCCCCCCTATACTTACAGCACACTCCATGCATTCTCCACACCCCCTATACTCACAGCACACTCCATGCATTCTCCACACCCCCTATACTCACAGCACACTCCATGCATTCCCCACACCCCCTATGCTCACAGCACACTCCATGCATTCCCCGCCCCCTATACTCACAGCACTCTCCATGCATTCCTCATACACCCCTATACTCACAGCACACTCCATGCATTCCCCACACCCCCTATACTCACAGCACACTCCATACATTCACTGACATTTGGCCACACCCATTTTGCCCACGCCCACACATGTACATTTTGCAGCGCACTACGTCAGCACCCTCTATCTTTCTTACAGCACCTGCACAGCACCCTCAAAAATTTTGGCCTGGAGCCGCTCCTGCACCAGAGGCGTAATTAGAAACTTCAGAAATCATGAAGGCCCCCCCGAAAAAGCATGACTTTGAGGCTTCATGCACTCTGAAGCTCATAAACGTTGCTTGTTTTTGGGAGTTTGGGCGTTTTTTTTTTAACAGCCCATAAACTCCCCTCTGTGTTATCCAATAGCCTTGTACACACGATACGATTGTTGGCCAACTGAGCGTCTGATTTTTGTCAAAAGGGCATGTGCCTGGATCTTGTCTTTAGGGCCGCTGATAGGGGGGAACCACCGGTCCTCCTGTAGGGGGCCCGGGGAAACAGGGGGGCCCGGACAGTAAGGGGTTCAGCGGGCGGTAGCAATTGCAGAGCAGTGCCTGCACGGCTCTCCCTCCCATGGCTTTCAGATGGTGGAGGGAGAGGCACACACCAGTGTAACAAACCAATAGCGCTGCTGATCTGAGTGGGAGGGAGTGGCTGCTGATAAATTGCTCCACCTCCCACCACCTCTTTAGCCAATCAGCTTTCCTCTGTAACCCTCTCCTTATCCAGCCCGCCACATTTGATCAGAAAAAGCTAGTGGCTAAAGCAGGGCTGAATGGAGAGGATCCAACATACCTGAGTATGGAAAAGGTATGATCACATTTACATCCAACAGATCACTCAGTGCCCACACAGGACTCCACACAACTAGAGCTATAGAAACAGCTGTCATCACTAACATGTAACATGTAATGCTGGCTGCAGAAGTCATCATCATCAGTGTGTTCTCCTGTCCTGTGTGCAGATTAGGCACTGAACACACTGAACATGGGGTGACTTCCCCTCAGTCTTCTCACACTTCTTCTTATCTTTGTTTTTATTTAAACTGCACACAGGAAGGTGAACACACTGATAATGATGATGATTAAACATCTGGAAGATGCTGCAGCCAGTGTTAGATAGGAGTATGTGACATGCTGTTAGTAATAAACATCAGTTGTTTCTTTAGAGCCATTTGTGCCAGAGTCCTTATGTTATCTTTGCTGGAATTAGACTGGTGAGGATATGAGCTTCACAGACCTATTAATCATTTATTGTCCTCCTGTGCTTGAGCAACTGGCTGTTTAATAAAGTGTTTTTGTTTTTATTTGGCACTTTGTTATATCTTGTAAACCCCTGTTTACACATAACGCAGTGATCAATGTTTTTCGACACTTGAAGAACACTGGTCACTGCTAGGACTGCTTGTACTATGTCCACAGTCTCTGATCATCTCCTGTACTATGTCCACAGTCTCTGATCATCTCCTGTACTATGTCCACAGTCTCTGATCATCTCCTGTACTATGTCTGCAGTCTCTGACCGTCTCCTGTACTATGTCTCCAGTCTCTGATCATCTCCTGTACTATGTCCACAGTCTCTGATCATCTCCTGTACCATGTCTGCAGTCTCTGACCATCTCCTGTACTATGTCTCCAGTCTCTGATCATCTCCTGTACTATGTCCACAGTCTCTGATCATCTCCTGTACTATGTCTGCAGTCTCTGATCATCTCCTGTACCATGTCTGCAGTCTCTGATCATCTCCTGTATTATGTCTGCAGTCTCTGATCATCTCTTGTATCATGTCTGCAGTCTCTGATCAGCTCCTGTAGTATATCTGCAATCTCTGATCAGCTCCTGTGGTATATCTGCAATCTCTGATCAGCTGCTGTAGTATATCTGCAGTCTCTGACCGTCTGCTGTGGCATGTCTGCAGTCTGTGATCATCTCCTGCAGTATATTTGCAATCTTTGATCGTCTCCTGTAGTATGCCTGAACACAGCCACACACGGGTAAGTGACCCTGAATGCACATATCTGCAGTCTCTGATCATCTCTTGTATTATGTCTGCAGTTTCTGAACATCTCTTGTATCATGTCTGCAGTCTCCGATCATCTCCTGTACTATGTCTGCAGTCTCCGATCATCTCCTGTATTAAGTCTGCAGTCTCTGATCATCTCCTGTATCAAGTCTGCAGTCTCTGATCATCTCCTATAGTATGTCTGCAGTCTCTGAACATCTCTTGTACTATGTCAGCAGTCTCTGATCATCTCCTGTAGTATATCTGCAGTCTGTGAACATCTCTTGCATCATGTCTGCAGTCTCTGATCATCTCCTGTACTATGTCTGCAGTCTCTGATCATCTCCTGTAGTATGTCTGCAGTCTCTGATCATCTCCTGTAGTATGTCTGCAGTCTCTGATCATCTCCTGTAGTATGTCTGCAGTCTCTGATCATCTCCTGTATTATGTCTGCAGTCTCTGATCATCTTCTGTATTATGTCTGCAGTCTATGATCATCTCCTGTATTATGCCTGCAGTCTCTGATCATCTCCTGTACTATGTCTGCAGTCTCTGATCATCTCCTGTACTATGTCTGCAGTCTCTGATCATCTCCTGTACTATGTCTGCAGTCTCTGATCATCTCCTGTACTATGTCTGCAGTCTCTGATCATCTCTTGTATCATGTCTGCAGTCTGTGATCAGCTCCTGTAGTATATCTGCAATCTCTGATCAGCTGCTGTAGTATATCTGCAGTCTCTGACCGTCTGCTGTGGCATGTCTGCAGTCTCTGATCATCTCCTACAGTATATTTGCAATCTTTAAACGTCTCCTGTAGTATGCCTGAACACAGCCACACACGGGTAAGTGACCCTGAATGCACATTCTCTTTTTGGGGCCATACACCTACATTCACATGCCTGTCAAATTAGGGCCTGTGGCTGTTAGTACAGCTGTTGTGTCCCCATAGCCTAACACAGGCTACCTGCAGACAGCTTGATCTACATAAAAAAAAAATTGAATCACAATGTACAGGCCACATCACCCATGTGACTGAGCCCCAATACCTCATTTACACACAGGACTTTATTTATTATCTTAATGCAGTTGTATCTTTTAGATTTAGCAGGAATTTTGTAAGTTATGTTATGTTTGTGTCCGCTAATAATGTTTTTTTTTTTTTTAGAAACAATATTGTTTTGATATTTTGGGGGGGCCCTGTCAGGTAGGCTGCACGGGCTCCGTGATTTCTAACAGCAGCCCTGCTTGTCTTGCATACTAACGGTACACAATTGTCGTGCCACAAACACAAACATGGTGACGTACTACGAGGAATTTCAGCTCTTGAGCGCCACCCTTTGGGCCCCTTCTGTTAATTTTGTGTTTGGTGAGCATTGATTCCGAGCATGCGTGTTTGTACTTTCGACTTTTGTGTGACGGATTTGTGTACTGACCATATGAAAATCTGATGTCAAACCGTTGTGCGTACTAACGGTCAGATTTTGGGACAACAGTCTGTCAATAGGCAATCCCCTGCCAACAATCGTGTGTACGAGGCTTTAGTATCCATGCACACTTGGATGTTTTTAGACGTTTATCAGCAGTGGAGTATATAGGCTGTTGTCTGAACACATAAAATCGCGTTTAGGAGCTGTTTTTCTGACCACAAAAAACACTTAAAAACGTTAAATGCACATAAACACTGATAAACGTTGATAGTAGCTCAAAACGCTCAAAAACGTTGATAAACACTCACCAGCGTTTAACAGTTTTGATCCATTGAGAAAAAAAAATAATTAAAAAAACGCTAATAAATGCTATTGCAAAAACGTTAAAAACTTTGAAAGACTCACTGCAAAGCTACTGGCGTTTTTATAACATTATTTTCCTGACAGACTCCATGGCAGCCTACGTGTGGGTTAACTCCGCCTCCTCTCCAATGCTATAGGACCCCATTCAAATAAAAGAGCACTCACCGCAAGGTACTACGTCCCTTTTTTGTCCTCCAATGGACCTATACACACTGTCCGCGTCCAGTTGGATATCTTCAGGATTTCGGCATACCTTATGCGGTGCAGCTCGGAGCCCAGCCATGGGCGGGCGAGTAGCTTTGAGGCCTTAAAGGATACCCCGGTGGTGCACAGGAGGTTGCCTCTGTATGCCCGACGACAGACGCATCAATGGCTGGCAAGGTCTGCGATTCCCCTCGTTTTTTCATTATTTCCATGGCAGTCGTATCTGTGTATTGTATGTCCCGCCTATCCCTTTGGGGCTTGTTGTGTCGGTTCTAGAACTCTCATGGCGGCTGGAGCGCTCTGCGTTCCAGCACGCCGCTGTGTTTCCAGGTCGCGGCCGTCGCCACTGTTCGCGCATGCGCAGAGCCTTCCTCGAGATCGAGGCTTGGCTCACGCGCGCACAGTTCAGCGAGCTTACGGCGGCCGCCATACGGCCACCTCCCCACAACGCAGGCGTGGAGTGGGGAAGGCGGTGATTTCACGGGCGGGGGATTTAAAAGCAGCTTCCAGCTCCTGCTTAGATGGGATTTGCCTAGGCAGTGAGCGGTAACAGATACAGCAGCTGCAGCTTCCCCCAGCCCTGGTTTGCTGGTAAGTGTCTGATGCCTCATTTATAAAGCCTGTCTATAATTGCTTATGCATATACTTGTTTGGTTATAGGACTTACTTTTTTATTAAAAAAAAAAAGAGAGGGAAGGATGTCGAACTGCACCGCATAAGGTACGCCGCATGTGGCTCCTGACATAATTTGCAAAGCAGCCTCCTGGGCCTCTATCAATACATTCATGTCTCATTATTGCATAGAACCTGCTTCACTGTCTTCTGTAAACTTTGGTCTGAAAATCCTATCGGTTGATAGGACAAATTAAAATAATTTTTTGTTCAAGCATACCCTCCTGTGTGAATTGGCTAGTTATTTCCCACACGTAGGCTGCCATGGAGTCTGTCAGGAAAAAGGAAAATTTATTATCAAATACTTACCTTAATTTTCCTTTTCTGATGGACTCCATGGCAGACGGAGTACCCACTCATCAATTGAGTAGGCTAATTACGGAACGTAGTACCTAGCGGTGAGTGCTCTTTTATTTGAATGGGGTCCTATAGCATTGGAGAGGAGGTGGGGTTAACCCACACGTAGGCTGTCATGGAGTCCATCAGGAAAGGAAAATTACGGTATTTGATAATAAATTTTCCTTTTTAATGTCCAGTGTGCATGGAGCCTGATACTTTTTATTTTTTCACTTTACATCAAAGTAAGGCTACATTCACACTGGGGCGGTGCCGGCATTAGCTGTAAAGCGTCGCTCATTTTAGCGCTGGTTTTTGAGCGGTAGCGGGGGACTTTTAATCACCAAGAAGGGGTTAAAAGCACCCATGATGCGGCGCTTACGAATCGCTTTTCAGATGCTTCAGAAGCAGTGCCCATTCATTCCAATGGGCAGGGGTGGTGTGGGAGTGGTGTATACATCACTCCCACACCGCCCCAAAGATGCTGCTTACATGACTTTTTTTCCCCATCCCACAAGCCCACCGTCCCAGTGTGAAAGCACTTGGGCTTTCACACTGGGGTGGCTTGAGAGGCAGTTTTTAGGTGCTTTACAGGTGCTATTTTTAGCACCTGAACACCTGAAAACTGCCTCAGTGTGAAAGGGGTCTAAAACATTTCTGAGGGGGGTGGCAGCGGTGATGTTGAGGGGGGTGGCAGTGGTGGTGTTGAGGGGGGGTGACAGCGGTGATGGTGAGGGGGTGGCAGCGGTGATGGTGAGGGGGGGTCACATCAGTGGTGCCATCCTCTCCCACCACCACCTCTGCCTCTTACTGATCCCATCCACCACCAATCTCTTCCCTTTCCCCCCATCACCTCTATTGTAAAGGCGATGGGGGGGTAGGGATGAGATCTGCGGTGGTGGTGGGGGGATGGGACCAGTAAGAGGCAGAGGTGGAGGAGATTGGGATCGATTGCACTGGCAATTTGTCACTTCAATCAATCGATTTCTCCTCAGAAATTCCGTCACAGTGCCTCCAGCGATGCCTTTGCCTCATGGGGACTCCTCGCAGTCGCATATGGGAGAGCTCCTCCCCCTTCACTCGATTGGTGTCAGGTGGTCAACTGACTTTCTTTTTCAGTGTCCACCCCTGCCTCCCTACATTCTCCCAGGATAGGCGGGGCTGTCCAGAGTCTCAGCTCTGCCTTCTTTCCCCTCAGCGGGCGAACCCCTTACATGGGCGGGGGCCCGCAGGCCCCTCACACTGAAAGATGGGCAGGCCCCTAACACTGGCAGACAGGCGGGCCCCTCACACTTGCAGACAGAAAGGCCCCTCACACTGGCAGATGGGCAAGGGGGCCTGCAGGCCCCTCACACTAGCAGACGGGCGGGCCCCCCTGAAGTGGTGGAACTCCAGGGCTCAGTCGCAAGTGCAACTGCTGCGACCCTGATAATTCCGCCACTGCTGCCCACACTCACTCACATGGCCCCTCCGTTTATATGCATCGGCATATGCTCTAATATGATTGTTATCAGGGAGCCCACTTTATAGGACTCCATATCAAAAGCAACATGTGCTCATGGCACATCATCTTATCTACATACACATGCCATACCTAAGGCAAATTACCACCCAACATATTGCCTTCTTACATATTGCCAATAGACCTAATGTCAGGAAAGTACCCAAGAAGTTGTTTATCACATAAGGTGAAGCGGCCATCCTAACTATTTATATAAAATGGTGGATGTATCCACATTATTAACTATTATCATACTTATAGATTATAAAATATTATATTGTTATCTACTTTTGACAACCAATACTCTAATGTACTTATCCATGTAATTAATATGTAAATCAACCCCTGCTACAATTAGTATATATCAAGGTATGAGTCAGGTGCCCAAATCAGAACAGTATTGTTGCGTTTATCCTGACATAATGACCAAAGGTTAGTTTCTGCTGAGTAGGCACAGTCAGGATCATTATATAGTAAAACTCCGGGCCTTGAAAAAATGCTTCAACTGACTCTCGGGCAGGATCATCTGCAGGGAGACTAAAAGCCCAAGACTGAGGGTCCCCTTGCAACCATGTAATAATCAGGTTAATCCTCTGTGCTTCAGAACCAGAATGTGGCTTAAGCTTAAAGTATAGCATACAACTAGGGGTGAACTGACTATTCAGGCACTCGGGCACTGCCCAGGGTCAGTAGGGGTCCCCACTCTGAATCCTGCAGAACCACTCTGATTCCACAGATCTGGCACTTGACTAAACTAATTCACCTTCCAAGGGCTTGCTACTCTGGGCACCTGTCCCGCATCTTCTCCAGAACCGGCACCGCAACTCTAGTATTGTGACAGGCAGGTGGGGAGAGCTGCAGTGTGTCGGGAGAGCCTTGAAGGAGGGCCATCTATCTGTGCCCTGCATGGTAATTTAAGCCGTACACAAACGGAATGTTGATCACCCCAAAGAGCCCACCACAGCAGTGCTAATGTGCTGAAGCTGAACGGACCACCTGTTGCTGATTGGATCCTTGGAATACAACTTCAGAAGTGATTGGTGGTTGTGTCTGCTGCTCAGGATGTGAAGGCATGGAAGAAATGAGCACCTGTATGGGGCATTGTCTGCTGGTCTGAGCCCTGGAACATGAACAGGGACTGGCGGAGAGATCGGTGTTACAGTCTATAATATGGTGACAGCAAAAGATCGGTATGATAGCCCACACAGTTACACAGTTACAGCAGAAAAAGATACATTTTATACTGCTTGCTTTGTACTGTATATGTGTCTGTTTCATGCCAGACATTATTGAGATAGATATAGATAGATAGGTAGATATATATTCCATACTGAGCCAGTGGGTGTCGTTGTTACCATTGGCTAGTGTTGGAAGGGCAACGTGTCGAAGTGTATGGGTGCTCTTCTGTCCCGGAGACAACTCGGTGGAGGTGGTCCTCCGAGTTGGATTCTGGGAGAGGGTATTTATGGGACAGACGCCATGTTTTAGGGTCGTTTTACAGCCACCTGCTGGCCCTCCTGGCCGACAGGTATGCGTTAGAGCCGGTTCACACTAGACGCGGCACGACTTGCAGGTTGCCTCACCGAGGCGACCTGCACACGACTGCCAAGGCGACTTGCAAAACGACTTCTGTATAGAAGTCTATGCAAGTCGCCTCAAAAGTAGTACAGGAACCTTTTTCTAAATCGGAGCGACTTGTGTTGCTCCGATTAGAACGGTTCCATTGTACAGAACTGGAGGCGACTTGTCAGGCAGCTAGGTCGCCTGACAAGTCACCCCCGTGTGAACCGGCTCTTAGAGTGCTACCTCATGGTTCTCCGTTCCGGAGGCCGGCGGCGCGTGGGTGGGCCCAGAAGCTTGTCTGGGGCCTACCACAGCAGCCGAGGAATGGTCCTGAGCTGTCTATCCAGAGAGAAGAAGCTGGACAACCAAGGAGATTCCAGGGGAGGACCCGTCATGGAAGGATCATGCAGAGTGCTGGTCTGGAGAGGGGCCTGGTGAGTCGGTTGGAGGACGTATCCTAAAGTAACTTTACAGCATAGTATTGCCGGGTTTGGCTTAAAGGTTCAAGTACTGTGTCTGATGTTCACCGCAAAACAAATACATCCTGTGGCAGAGGATCGTATGGGTTCATCCCAAGCAAGTCTGTGGCAGAGACTTTTGTTCGTGCTGCGTACTGGCTGATAGGCAAGTGAGAGAGGCCTATCCAGGCGAGCAAAGAGTGTGTCCCAGCAAGGGGAGCACATTCTACTGAAATATTCAACTCTAAAGGACATTTGTCAAGAATCCTACAGAAAGGTATTTGAGCTTCCCTGCAGTTTCCCTTCCGCCTCTTTCCTGCTACTTTGAAACATTGAAAACGTACTCAAGTGTTGGTGCTTATATCGTCCGGAGGTAAACTCAACAGAACCCTAGACCCGGTGCCGGTGAAACAGAGGGAAGGAGAGTGAAGGTAACAAGCCCGCTTAAACCAGCAGCTCCACCGAGAGTTATTGCTACATGTGGGGGCTCGTCCGGGATTTGTTGGCCGTTCAATTCTTGCAACCCAGAGAAGTGTTTCACCGGGAGTTTACGGTGAGAGCTGGACTGTGCCAAAGTTTTGCAGGAAGAGAAGGGGTTAATGTTGCAGGACTTTATTTCTGAGTGCGTAGGCGGCGGGCGCCAGTAAAAGCCTGGGAGCTACGTGATCAGAAGAACAAGTGGGAGGAGCCTACGCTACTTGATACTGCGTGGGACGCGTGTATGTGTTTGGCGCCAGAGAAGAAGAGAAGCCTCATGATCTTGCTGAGAAGATCAGAGTGTGGCCATGTCTTTTTTGGCGATGCAGCCAATTATGGGACCGAGAACTTTCCCTGCAAACACCGTGTTGAATACAGTGCTGACCTGAGCCCTGCTGACGGATACTGGAGTTCGTTTGAAGCCGCAGGGGAGGTTTGTTCTGTATACCTCAGGAGATATTTAGGGACTGGGCATGATATGCCACCGATGTGAAGGACTGGCCGCGCATCTTGGCCTGTTTGGCGGATGTCCGCAATGTGGAGAGTACTTGTTTGTGGTGGAGCAACCTACCATGTCGCCCCGTGCTGGATTGGGCAACAGGTATCGCCACAGTAGAAGCTGCTACTACTACAGTGAGAGAACGGCAGGCCGCCACTTTGCCTGTTGTTACTGAGAATGTTCCGGAGAGAGACACCGCTCTTGCCGTCTCATCAGGGGACATTACTTTGATTTCTGCGTCCACTACACCTATTCCTGTTGTACCTGTGCAGAGGAAGGTGGGATATGTGAAGGCTTCCCGCGGCCGTGGTCGAGGCCTACCTCAGAGGTTACCTGAACCGAAGCTATCAAAGTCTACGTCAGGAACGGGTAAGCCATTGATGGGGAATGTATCTGGGACTGTAAATAAGTATCTGCCAGCTGAAGAGTTGGGAGATTTGGAAATAGAATCCATGTCGGATCTTTTCGGTGATGATGACCTATTTGAGACTATGTCACAAGAGCTGTTATGGTCACAAGACGAAGACATCGCCTCTGCTATGACTTTCCCTGAATGGACAGCCCTGAGTTCTGGGAAGATGTCACCCTGTGTGGACCTGCACAGTACTGTTACTGAGACTTTATCGAAAGTTGCTCGTTCGCTACAGACACCGGCTGGGTCTATGGTGAGCAAATCATTGGATTCATGTGTGCCCCCTGGTATAGGAAAAAACAGACCTTTACCCAAACCTGCATGTTTGCAGAGAATGCTACGGAGTATGGTTTAGAGTTCCCCTATGTGCCCCAGGACATAATGCAAGTAATTGAACTTAACTGGGAACTTTGGTACAGTGAAGCTGTTTGGGACTATTTGTCTGTGCCTAAGTCTTTCCGAAAGACTGGATGCTCTGTTAAAATGGATGAACGTTATAGTGGATGTTTTATGCACTGGAACTTCGGTCGGCACATCTATGCTGAAAAAGTGGTCATCTGCAGGCCCGGAAAAGATGACATTGTCTATTTTCATTACCACAGTGGATAAACTGGGAAAGACACTGATCTTGCCATATCCCCGGTTTTATTGGTAACTATGGACAATAGAACTTTGAAGTTAGTTAGGATCATTATAAAGAGATCTTCGTGGTCAAGATCTGGATATTCTGCTCAGTGTTCCAAATCCAAGGACTTCTTTTTGCTAGCCGGATTTCCTTCATTTGAAGAAATTATTATACAGGGATGGACTCCTTAAGATTATTTTGATATAGGTAAAAGCAAGAGAGGCTCATTTTTTAAATGAGGCTTTGCTCCTGATATTGTATGTGTGTTTATTGTGTTTTCCTTTTCAGGAATTATTGGATCTCCTATCAAGCTGGGAGGCTTTTCAGCTAGATAGATAGTGAGGTTATGTACAGTCATAGGATGGTTTTGTTTACGGACGTGAACATAATGTTTTATAGATGTAAGTCTTATAATGTCTTTCCACTGTCTTTCCTTCTTCTTTGTCTATTTAAGTTATTAAAAGCTCAAATACCTACTCCCAGGCTTGGGAGTTATCATCATTATTTTTGGACAGACGTTGGGGACAACGTCTACTGTAGTGGGGGGAGTATGTAGCGCTGGTAGATTTATGATCTACCATCTGATAGGTAAATTTAGTAAATTGCTCATTAAAGGAAGTTAGATTTGCCTCTGTTCCAGCTTGGCTGACGTTGCGTGTGTTTCCATACTGAGCCAGTGGGTGTCGTTGTTACCATTGGCTAGTGTTGGAAGGGCAACGTGTCGAAGCTTATGGGTGCTCTTCTGTCCCAGAGACAACTCGGTGGAGGTGGTCCTCCGAGTTGGATTCTGGGAGAGGGTATTTATGGGACAGACGCCATGTTTTAGGGTCGTCTTACAGCCACCTGCTGGCCCTCCTGGCTGACAGGTATGCGTTACAGTGCTACCTCGTGGTCCTCCGTTCCGGAGGTCCACACCGCTGCGGCGCGTGGGTGGGCCCAGAAGCTTGTCTGGGGCCTACCACAGCAGCCGAGGAATGGTCCTGAGCTGTCTATCCAGAAAGAAGAAGCTGGACAACTGAGGAGATCCCAGGGGAGGACCCGTCATGGAAGGATCATGCAGAGTGCTGGTCTGGAGAGGGACCTGGTGACTCGGTTGGAGGATGTATCCTAAAGTAACTTTACAGCATAGTATTGCCGGGTTTGGCTTAAAGGTTCAAGTACTGTGTCTGACGTTCACCGCAAAACAGGATGATCGTACTGGTTCATCCCAAGCAAGTCTGTGACAGAGACTTTTGTTCGTGCTGCGTACTGGCTGCTAGGCAAGTGAGAGAGGCCTATCCAGGCGAGCAAGGAGTGTGTCCCAGCAAGGGGAGCACATTCTACTGAAATATTCAACTCTAAAGGACATTTGTCAAGAATCCTACAGAAAGGTATTTGAGCTTCCCTGCAATTTCCCATCCGCCTCTTTCCTGCTACTTCCTTTGTTAATTGTTCAATAAAGCATTGAAAACGTACTCCAGTGTTGGTGCTTATATCGTCCGGAGGTAAACTCAACGGAACCCTAGACCCGGTGTCGGTGAAACAGAGGGAAGGAGAGTGAAGGTAACAAGCCCGCTTAAACCAGCAGCCCCACCAAGAGTTATTGCTACAAGATAGATATATAGATATAGATATAGATATAGATATAGATATATATATATATATATATATATATATATATATATATATATATATATATAAAAAAACTCTGGGATGAAGAACTACACTAGGAGTCACAGTGGCCTTGGGGGCAAGTACATATATATAAGGATATTTGCAGGGGGCCAGTTGGAAGTGGAGAAGATTTTTCTAGAAGGGAAGGTTTGGGCGAAAGGGGTGTTGTGCTAAAAGGGGAAGAGGATTTGTGCTGGGGGGTATTAGGAGGTAGATTTGTGCTAGGAGGGGGGATTTGGGAGGAGAAAAACATTTGTACTAGAAGGAAGATTTGGGGGGTGGGGGTAAAGTGGGGAAAAGTATTGCTTCTACTCTCCTGCCCCCTACACTGTGTGTTACACTACCCTGGCTCCTGCACTCTTTTTGTTGTGTACTCCTGACCTCAACACTGATTGCAGCACCCTGTACATTACATACTCCTGACCCTTGAGCTCTGTGCACTGCACACCCAGTCCCGGCACTCCAACTTAAGTGTTAGCTCTCTGTCTGTCTATTTTGTGTGTACACAAAATCATACGTAATGAAAGTGTCAGTTTTTTTTTAGCGATTGTGCTAATGTTTAAATGTGTCTGTGGGACTCTGCTTGCGGCACAGCAATCAAAGCACTTTATATAGGTAAAGCTAAGCCTTAGTTTTGTTTAACTATGCCCTGTAAGCCCATGTTGGGCTTACAGGGCATAGTTAGATCTTAAAAACCTTAGGGCACCCAAAGGTGTCCCAGGTTTTTATAATCCTTTAGTGCATGGATATGCAATTAGTGGACCTCCAGCTGTTGCAAAACTACAAGTCCCATCATGCCTCTGCCTCTGGGTGTCATGTTTGTGGCTGTCAGAGTCTTGGTATGCCTCGTGGGACTTGTAGTTCTGCAACAGCTGGAGGTCCGCTAATTGCATATCCCTGCTTTAGTGTATACTACAAATAATAAAAATTCACATGCACTGCTAAAGTGTTCGGGTTTGACTTGAAGAAAACATGGCAACCCTAGCCCCATGAGCAGAGCCATTTTTCTGAACAGGTCACAATATTGTGTGTGGATAGAGCAGGTGATCAGGGCAGCAGATTGGGAAATAACTGATAACCGATTTTATGTGGCTCTCACTGCAGCAGCTGAAAGCCGAGTGTAGCACCTTCTACCATAGGTAGGTGCTAGAGTGAGGCTATTTGTGAGATAGCTGCAAGCACAGGTAAATTTAGGCAGGCCTATGCTTCAGGCTAGGCCTGCTTGTTTTGATCTGGGGGCAGGGAGTGGTTAGTGTAGCAGTGGGTGCGACCACCTGTGCTTTAGTTCTGGGGTGCCTCCCCTGCTTCCAGGGAGAATGTTCTGGAAGAGGGGCAGGGCACAGGACTGGAGTGACAGGGAGCTCATGCGAGGAGCCCTGACAAATCCCCATCTGGAATTGGCAGGCCTCCCATATAAGCTCAGGTCCAGCCCAATGGAGGGGAGTTGTCAGCCGGGAGACGTGGAGAATGGAGTGCTAGATAGACATGTGCATTTGTTTTCGTCTGAATGCATTTTCGTCCATATTTCAGGTATTTTCGTTATCGTTTTAACAAACGATAACGAAAGTGCAGAGTCCAAAAAACCAAAGATCCGACATAAACAAATGGTTTATTTTCGTTATCATTGCGACAACAGTTCGATATAGGTAGGAGATTCGACATGACGCTGACAATAACAATCTGTGTCCATCGAACCTGTGGTCGAATGTGGCTAACCTTAGCTCTATTAGTCCAAGATTATTCTACATATAAAGATTCGACATAGAGAGAAAAGATCGCTGCTGGAATTGGGTGGGGGAAGTAAAATAAAAATAATGATAATGATGAATGTTATTGGCTGATTGTAACCAAAGAGGAGGAGCGGTAAAATAGCTAGAACTAAGTACACACGTACAGCCACTTTACTTTCACTTACGATTTGCTAGCAGAGAGAGACACACACACTGAATCATTTCAGAAGACAGTCAATCTTAGCTGGTCCGTTTGTCAGAGAACCTGAATTATTTAGCAATTAAGCATAAGCACAGCAGCAGAACAATAGTGAAGCAAGCTACAGTTCAACTTAACTTTCTCATAATAATCTGCTGCTATTGATAGTGATACTAGTGTTGTGATAGCCTCAGAGGCTGCCCGTGTTGTGGGGGGGGAATTTATTATTATAGATTCTATATTATAGATTGAGATTCTATATAGATTCTATATACCCTATCTTGTTACCTGTCTGATCAGTGATCACTATCACCAGTCCATTTTCTGTTTGCACTATATACATTCAACATGAACAACGAAGATTCAACAAAGCAGCGAAAAACATACAAACATCAAATCTTTGGCTTATGGTGTCTGTTGAAAGTTCTAAGATTTGACGGAGCAGCTAAACTATACAGCGTCGTACAGTTTAGCTGCTCCATCAAATCTTCTTTGAACATTCCACAAACACCATAAGCCTTCAATGACAGATTCAACCTTAATTAATTTGGATTTTCGGACAAATGCAATTTTTAACAAAAAACAAAATAAATAAAAACGAATTTCAGGAGTAACTTTACATTTATTTTTCAGACGAAAACGAAATTCCGAAATGAAATATTTCAGTGTGCACATGTCTAGTCTTAGATAGCAGCAGGGGCCCCATCCCCATCTGGGGGGGATACGTGGCCCAGCGGAGGAGCCCGGGACAGCTGGGAGGAAGCCTCATCCTTACACGTTCATGGAGGAGGTGTCCTGGAACAGAGGGGCTGGAGAAGCTATTGGAACGCATGTCCAGTTAAAGTTCCTCATCATGGACTCGGGGTAGGAGAAGGTCAGTGAGTAAGACAGTGGATATCTGGAAGAGGCATGCTAGGGGAGCTGGGTGCGAGGCCAGAGGAGAGACTGTGGGATTCGTGTCAAATCAATGCAACCTGCGGGCGCAGGATTTGCAAGTTGGGCTAGCTGGGATCAGTAGTCCACCAACTAATACAAGCTGCTAAATTACTAGGCCGCCAGGGAGAGGTGCTGCAGACCTCTGGCCTAGTAACCACACAGACAGATCAGCCAGTATCTTGGATTATTCAGAGTGATCTTTTATGCAAAGTGAAGATGATGGGACTGGAAGATTAATAGTTTACAGTGGAAGTTTTGTGCAGGAGGAGAGAAGTCCTGGGAGCGACAGTCTGCAGGAGTTAAATGTGTGATACTAGAGCGCTGAAGTGAATAAATTAAATAAACTTATGTGACAAACTATTAGAAGATAGCCAAATGATACAGCTGCAATTATTGAAAAGGTGTACCGACGACACAAAAGAAAGTGATAATCAGAGATTAATAATGTGCTATGAATCAACCTCCTAATATTGCACGGTGCCTCAATAAATTAATTAGATATATGTAAGTCCTTTAACCACTTCCCGACCGGCGCACGCCGATGTATGTCGGCAGAATGGCATGGCTGGGCAAATGTACTTACAGGTACGTCCATTTGAATTCCCCGCCGTGCCATTATTGAGAGATTCGGAGTTCACCTCCGGTACTTTCAATAAGCACCTTGATTGCCTTCTGGATTAGGGCCCACCTATGAAAAACATACCAGATATATACATTTTTAAAATCCACTGGCACCAGATATGGAACCTTGCGTGACCCCACCTAAGTACCCTAGGGTGCAAGCCATCTGGTCCCGGTCATTTATTAATGTTAAGTTTCTCAAGTCTCATTTTAATTCTGTCCTCTGTTAACCATGGAGGTGCTTCCTGTGATGTGTCATTAGGATAGACACTGCAGTTTTGGTTACTGAAGCCCCCCGATTCCCTCGTGAAGACTGAGGAGAAGAATAAATTCAATAACGTTGCCATCCCCCCATCCTTTGTAACCAGATGTCCTTGCTATTTCTTTACGGGGCCAATATGGTCTGTCCTCCCTCTTTTACTGTTTACATACTTAAAGAATTTCTTGGGATTTTTTTTGCTCTCCTCCCCTATGTGTCTTTCATGTTCTTAGCTGCCCTAATTGCACCCTTACATTTCTTGTTGCATTCTTTATAAAGTCTGAATGCTGATGATGATCACTCAACCTTGTATTTTTTGAAGGCCTTCTCCTTTGCTTTTATATGCATTTTTACATTGGAGTTAAGCCATCCAGGACTTTAGTTCGCTCTTTTAAATGTATTACCCAATGGGATGCATTGGCTTTGTTCCTAAGATTTTATCCCAATTTATGCCTTCTAGCAAGGTTAGTAGTTTAGGAAAGTTGGCTCTTTTGAAATTCAGTGTCTTTGTATTCCCCTTATGTTTCCTATTTGTGTGATTTATACTGAAGCCAATTGACCTGTGATCGCTGTTACCTAAATTGCCCCATATTTCCACATCTGTGATCAGATCTGTATTGTTGGTAATCAGTAGATCCCGTTAACGCTTTATTTCATCTGACCCATAAAATTGTCCTGCAAGACATTTAGGAACTGGCGAGCCTTAGATGAATGTGCGGTTCCCTCCACCCAGTCTATGTCTGGATAATTAAAATCCCCCATTATGATAACACTTCCCATCCTTGCTGCTAATCCAAATTGTGATAGGAGATCTGTCTCCCCCTCCTCCCTCAGGTTAGGGGGCCTAACCTGAGGAGCTCTACCCATAAGGATTCCACCTCCTCACTAGCTCCCTTAGTGATGTCATCTCTCACATTCACTTGTACATTATTCTTGATATAGGCATACCCCTCCCCCTTTTTTACCCTCTATATCAGGGGTCTCAAACTGGCGGCCCTCCAGCTGTTGCAAAACTACAAGTCCCATCATGCCTCTGCCTGTGGGATTCATGCTTGTAACGGTCAGCCTGCCTTGCAATGCCTCATGGGACTTGTAGTTTTGTAACAGCTGGAGGGCCACAAGTTTGAGACCCCTGCTCTATATCCTTGTGATAAAGGGTATACCCTTAAATGTTTGCCAGACAATCTTTAGAGCTGTTGAACCAGGTCTCTGAAATTCCCACAAAATCCAAATCCTCGTACAACAGTATCTCTAGTTCACCCATCTTGTCTGCCAGGCTCCTGGCATTGGTGAACATGCCCCGTAGTTTAGACCAGTCGCATACTATCCTCTTATTGGGTGTTCCGAGATTGCAACGTGGATGTAAACCCGATTCATAAAATTTCAGCTGGGCACATATATCTGCAATGTTTTGTTATCTCTCTTCAAAGCCCTGTGTCTCGTAGCTTTGTCCAGCTCCGTTTGTCTGTTATCAGCCTGAGAACTTTTGACAAGCTCTCCAAGACCCGGAGATAGAAGTGTGTGTCAGAGGAGGTTTCTGTAAACAGATTAGCAGACAGCTAAACTATACACAAGCAAGCTGTGTCTAGAAATGATCTCCTCCTACAGGAGACCAGGAAGTGAAAATTCTATTAGAACGTGCACTTTATAAAAAGTATATCAAAGTGAAGAAAGAAGATATACATGTAAAACTTATGTAGGGAGATTTGTTTCATCCCTGTGTATCATCTAAGGCTGTTCACCTCACTGGGTATATGGAGGGTTTACATCCACTTTAAGGAGTTTGGTGCTCATCCGTGTAAAGCTGTTGTGTATATGTACAGTAAAGCTGCTTTTGTACAGTATACAGTGCTGTATGTGGCTCCCAGAGGTTCGGGAGGGGTGGTGGCTCTGATCGGTTCCTGGAAAACTCAGATACACTCTGGAACTGTCAACATCACTTCTGAATGCTCCAAACGCACTTTGCGCCCAATGTGAAGAGAGAGAAATGCCCCAAAAGGGGTACTATGGGCAGAAAACCAACACAGGATCAAAGTATGGCAAATAGAAAAACTGATAAAAAATATATAAATTTTAATTAACAAAAATGACAAATACCATTACTAAAAGCATTAAATAGCAAATGAAGAACAGGAGTATTGCACAATATTACACGCTGCAGCAAAAACCACTCCTGAAAACTGGGAAACAGAGACCAGAAATGACTGCATGAGGACCCAACATGTTTCGGAGAGCATAAAAAGATACATTTCCTTTCATGACACTATATTTCCTTCTTCGGGGGTTCAAATAAAGCGGGCTGTTGTGTTTCTAACAAAAAGAAAACATATATATGCATATAATAGGTATTGATTCCAAACTTGTAATAATTAATCTGGAATTATCCAGAAAGACAGACATAAAAAGCATTTATCATTTACAATGGTACTCAAAATAAACGCATGTTCCTCTGCAATGACAAGATACACAGCAATATTGATGATAGATGAACTCCCACATCCAAAAGTCCACTAGGTAGATTTATCAAGTTGGAATAACCTAGATAGGATTAACTTTTTACTGCGTGCTTGGGTGAAAAATGAGTGGGACATGCGTCAAAACATAACTTGGAGAAATAGGTGAGCTGGACCCCGAGACAGTGGAGCGGAAAGTCAGAGCTCACAGGAACCGCCAAGAAGATAAGGAGGGTGCGAATCTAGCAAATAAAAAAATATATACATGCGTGTCATCAGTATATGTGTATATTTCTGCCAAATGAATATATAGTATAGATGCAGAGATAGGCTTGTTAACAGATAGTACCCAGAGTAGGAGTGAATATGTCATTTCAATGTGGATGGTAAAATGCCAAAACACATGGTAATAGGTAGGGATGAGCTTCGAGTTCGAGTCAAACTCATGTTCGACTTGAACATCGGCTGTTCGCAAGTTCGCCGAACAGCGAACAATTTGGGGTGTTCGCGGAAAATTTGAATGCCGCGGAACACCCTTTAAAAGTCTATGGGAGAAATCAAAAGTGCTATTTTAAAGGCTAATATGCAAGTTATTGTCATAAAAAGTGTTTGGGGACCTGGGTCCTGCCCCAGGGGACATGGATCAATGCAAAAAAAAGTTTTAAAAACGGCCATTTTTTCAGGAGCAGTGATTTTAATAATGCCTAAAGTCAAACAATAAAAGTGTAATATCCCTTTAAATTTCGTAGCTGGGGGGTGTCTATAGTATGCCTGTAAAGGGGCGCATTTTTCCCGTGTTTAGAACAGTCTGACAGCAAAATAACATTTCAAAGGAAAAAAAGTCATTTAACCACTTGACCACTGGGCACTTAAACCCCCTTCCTAACCAGACCAATTTTCAGCTTTTGGTGCTCTCACATTTTGAATGACAATTACTCAGTCATGCAACACTATATCTATATGAAATTTTTGTCCTTTTTTTCACACAAATGGAGCTTTCTTTTGGTGGTATTGAATCACCGCTGGGTTCTTTATTTTTTGCGCCGTAAAAGAAAAAAGACCGAAAAATCTGTAAAAAAAGACATTTTTCTTCATTTCTGTTATAATATTTTGCAAATTAGTAATTTTTCTTCATATATTTTGGCCAAAATTTATACCGCTACATATCTTAGGTAAAATTAACCCAAATCGGTGGATATTATTTGGTCTTTGTGAAAGTTATAGAGTCCAAAAGCTATGGTGCGAATATCTGAAAATTGATCACACCTGAAGTGCTGACGGCCTATCTAATTTCTTGAGACCCTAACATTCCAGAAAAGTACAAATACCCCCCAAATGACCCCTTTTTGGAAAGAAGACATTCCAAGGTATTTAGAAAGATGCATGGTGAGTTTTTTGAAGTTGTCATTTTTTCCCACAATTCTTTTCAAAATCAAGGTTTTTTTTTTTACTTTTTTTTTCCCCCACAAAATTGTCATATTAGCAGGTTATTTCTCACACACAGCATATGCATACCACAAATTACACCCCAAAACACATTCTGCTATTACTCCCGAGTATGGCGATACCACATGTGTGAGACTTTTACACAGTGTGGCCACATACAGAGGCCCAACATGCAGGGAAGCACCTTCAGGCGTTCTGGAGCACCCAGGCCAATTCTGACATTTCTCTCCTACATGTAAAAATCATCATTTATTAGCTAGAAAATTACATAGAACCCCAAAACATTATATATGTTTTTTTAGCAAAGACCCTAGAGAATACAATGGCAGTCGTTGCAACTTTTTATCTCGCACGGTATTTGCGCAGCAATTTTTTAAACGCTTTTTTTTGGAAAAAAAAACTGTTTTGTGCTTTACAAAAACCAAAACAGTAAAGTTAGCCTAATGTTTTTGCATAATGTGAAAGATGAAGTTACGCCGAGTAATAAGATACCCAACATGTCACCTTTCAAAATTGCACACGCTTGTGGAATGGCGCCAAACTTTGCTACTCAAAAATCCCCATAGGCGACGCTTTAAAATTTTTTACTGGTTACATGTTTTGAGTTACAGAGGAGGTCTAGGGCCAAAATTATTGCTCTCGCTCTACCGATCGCAGCGATACCTCACATGTGTGGTTTGAACACCATTTTCATATGTGGGCGGGACTTACGTATGCATTCACTTCTGCATGCGAGCACACAGGGACAGGGGCGCTTTAAATTTTTTATTTTTTTTTTTATTGTTCATTTTACTTTATTTATTTTAGTTTGATGCTTTTTTCCAAAAAAAAAAAAGATTTTGACCACTTTTATTCCTATTACAAGGAATATAAACATCCTTGTAATAGGAATATGGCATGACAGGTCCTCTTTACAGTGAGATATGGGGTCAATAAGACCCCACATCTCACCTCTAGGCTGGGAAGCCTGCAATTAAAAAAAAAAAAAAACGATCCTGGCTTCGATCGTAGCGGTGAGTCGGTAGAAGCGCGGGAGGGGGGACATCCCCTCTCGCCTCCCGTAAGAACGATCAAGCAGTGGAACAGCTGCTATGATCATTCTCATGGTGTAGGGAATCGCCGGCTGAAAAAGCTGATATCTGAATGATGCCTGTAGCTGCGCCCATCATTCAGATATGGTGACTGGGTATCCTCAATAGAGCGCCCTTCCAACAAACAGACACCCCCACCGCGCCAATGTCTCCAAATAAACTAAAAAAACTAAAAAAAGTTGTCTTGACCAGCGTTAAGTAGTGAACACCAATATCTCCGATTCCCTAATTGAAAGAATAGTGTTAACCAGTGTTAAATGGTGTACACTAAATGTAATAAACGTGAAAATAGAAAACTAGGATCAGCTGCCCCTTTAAAATATATAAACCATACACACAAAATATTTGATCCTACATGCCCCTGACAGCCCAAAGATCTCCTAGGGGCACATGGGACAAATATGGGGCGCTACAAATAATAATAATAATCTGTGAGCAAAAAAACGTGTTTAGCACAATAGTGGTGGAACCCTCCTACTGTGTTTGTGTCACATGTGACAAATAAATAGTGCTATCATTCTATACATAAACAAATTAATGTATATGATTGTGACATACACGTGAAACACTAATGTGAAATCACTGCACTCCATGCTGTGACATCTCAAAACATCATATGACAGTCCATATATAACAGATCCATCCAAGAGGAACTGCTTGTGATCACATCTAGTGTAAAATCAGCTGCATACATTCAAGTGTCTTCGTGTGTCTTCCACCTCACCCCTGTGTTCAGTGAATCACACCCTCCAGAAATGCACTCACCGAATTACAATGCCAGCACTTTCATGCAAGGCAAAAAACGCTTGTTTTACCACACTCAGGTGTGTATGGAGTAATCAGTGTTCAGGAGGATAGTTGTTATATGGATCCACATGTAAGAAAATAAAGTGCTCCAATAGTGTAAACCAGCAAATGCTATTTATTAAAACCACTGCAATCTTCAACTGATGCACTCACATTGTACAAAAGATAAAACAGCAGAAACCATATGTGGATCACATCAATCTTCAAGCAATCTTCAAACAGGTGTAAATCAAACAACAAAACAACTGTTGGTCACGGCGGACCCGAGGTGTGCTTTCTCTGGGCTGCAGTTACACTGCAATCTCACCCTCCCTTCGGCTATCCTCCGCTCCTCCGTGCACTTAAACTTCCTGACTTCTGTGTAGTTTAACCGCGCTGTGTGTCACATCTCACAGCCACGCCCCCGACATGTTTCGTCATAGGTAGACTTAATCATGGGATTGGCTGTGCAAGCTGTCATTCACCCCTTATATTTGCTTCTAATTGACGCTCTTTCGGCCGCGCATTGCGCATGCGCACACCTCGCGTCCCCGTTCTGCTGATTTTACAGGGGATATCTCACTAAGATACCTATAGAGCGGGATCGAGTGCATACACAATCTTTTTAAAAACATATAAATCACACTTATTAAACCCTTATGCATATCATTCCCAGTTGTTGTTTCAAACATTAGATCAATTGTGGTAAGTTGAATAGAGGAATCCTATATAGGTTCCCCCACTGGCTAAGATTGGTAACTGCACGCCTTATCCCATCCAGCCTTATTAAATGCTGGATGATGTCCAAAAAGCCAGCAGCCCCCTAGTGTCCAGTGTCCATATTGCAGACTATTCAACATACAAAGAAGTATTCATGGTGGGAACCTCTCTCAATTAAATATATCTTTCCTTTCGGATATATCTTTAAAATCTAAAGCCACATAAACTATATGTTATACATTAAACGTTATTCCAATATGATATCTAAGTGATCGTGATAAGATACAAGAAATATATTATATAGCTCTATTGTATCTATTCTATTTTTTTATATAGGTGGAGTGAACAGGGCCGGGGACTGATGATGATATAACTTCACCACCTCCCCCTCACTCATACCCCCATGAGGGTATCATATCAATATTTAATCATGCACATGATACCTCCTATATTGGAACCCTAAAAAAATCCCTAAAAAAGTGGTTAAAAATTACTAAAAAACCTCTAAAAAAGCCACTAAAAAGGTGGGACTAAAAGAGACTACAGAAGATAGGTACCATCTAAAACTGAAATAATCTCCCATTAAAAATCATTAATAAAACAGTTTAAATCCAGTTCTATGTTCAATCCCTTTGGGGCCAGACTCTTCAAAAGATATATCCATCTGGTTTCCCTTCGGGATAGGTCCCTAACCCTATTGGACCCCCTCCAAGAGGGGTGGACTACATCTATCCCACAGAACTGTAAAAGTGAGGGATCCTTTTGATGTTTTTCTTTAAAATGTAGGGAGACACTATGGAACCTATATCCATTTTTTATATTAGCCATATGCTCTGAGATCCTAATCCTCAAGAGTCTCTTGGTTCTCCCTACATATAATAAGCCACACGGACACCACATTAAATACACAACGTGCGTGGAGTTACATGTACTGAATTCTCTGATTTCAAAGGATTCCCCTTCCCTATTGGTTATACTAGTGACTCCTCTGTGTTTCACTCTTGTTGTTCGGCAGCAAATGCACCTCCTACAACAGTAGAAACCCTTGAAGTCAAAACCAAACACATTCTGCCTTGGTGGGTCCAATATTTTTCTCACTACGTGGTCTCCGAAGTTAGGTGCCCTCCTATATATAAACCTCGGTTGATTCAGCAGTACACCACCCAAGTGCCTATCCTTACATGGAATGTGCCAATGTTTTTAAAAATATTCTCGATCTCTTTATATTGGCAGTGAAACCCTGAAATGAATCCAAATTGGTGTAGAGTATCCTCTGACACCGTTGAGGGCTTTTTTAGACAATGTTCCCTGGAAGTTAAAGCCACCTCTTCGGTGGTCCTGCTTAATGCTTCCACTCTATATCCTTTTTGTAAAAATTTATTGTTGAGGACTTCAGCCTGCTCATAGTAATCATCTAATTTAGTGCAATTTCGTCGAACACGTAACAACTGTCCTTTGGGGATGTTTTTTATCCAAGCCGGGTGGTGGCCACTTCTTATTGATAAAAAACTATTCTGATCGGTTGGCTTAAAAAATACTTTTGTTCTTAATGTATCTCCCTCCCCATATATCTCCATATAGTTTATGTGGCTTTAGATTTTAAAGATATATCCGAAAGGAAAGATATATTTAATTGAGAGAGGTTCCCACCATGAATACTTCTTTGTATGTTGAATAGTCTGCAATATGGACACTGGACACTAGGGGGCTGCTGGCTTTTTGGACATCATCCAGCATTTAATAAGGCTGGATGGGATAAGGCGTGCAGTTACCAATCTTAGCCAGCGGGGGAACCTATATAGGATTCCTCTATTCAACTTACCACAATTGATCTAATGTTTGAAACAACAACTGGGAATGATATGCATAAGGGTTTAATAAGTGTGATTTATATGTTTTTAAAAAGATTGTGTATGCGCTCGATCCTGCTCTATAGGTATCTTAGTGAGACATCCCCTGTAAAATCAGCAGAACGGGGACGCGAGGTGTGCGCATGCGCCATGAGCGGCCGAAAGGGCGTCAATTAGAAGCAAATATAAGGGGTGAATGACAGCTTGCACAGCCAATCCCATGATTAAGTCTACCTATGACGAAACATGTCGGGGGCGTGGCTGTGAGATGTGACACACAGCGCGGTTAAACTACACAGAAGTCAGGAAGTTTAAGTGCACGGAGGAGCGGAGGATAGCCGAAGGGAGGGTGAGATTGCAGTGTAACTGCAGCCCAGAGAAAGCACACCTCGGGTCCGCCGTGACCAACAGTTGTTTTGTTGTTTGATTTACACCTGTTTGAAGATTGCTTGAAGATTGATGTGATCCACATATGGTTTCTGCTGTTTTATCTTTTGTACAATGTGAGTGCATCAGTTGAAGATTGCAGTGGTTTTAATAAATAGCATTTGCTGGTTTACACTATTGGAGCACTTTATTTTCTTACATGTAGATCCATATAACAACTATCCTCCTGAACACTGATTACTCCATACACACCTGAGTGTGGTAAAACAAGCGTTTTTTGCCTTGCATGAAAGTGCTGGCATTGTAATTCGGTGAGTGCATTTCTGGAGGGTGTGATTCACTGAACACAGGGGTGAGGTGGAAGACACACGAAGACACTTGAATGTATGCAGCTGATTTTACACTAGATGTGATCACAAGCAGTTCCTCTTGGATGGATCTGTTATATATGGACTGTCATATGATGTTTTGAGATGTCACAGCATGGAGTGCAGTGATTTCACATTAGTGTTTCACGTGTATGTCACAATCATATACATTAATTTGTTTATGTATAGAATGATAGCACTATTTATTTGTCACATATGACACAAACACAGTAGGAGGGTTCCACCACTATTGTGCTAAACACGTTTTTTTGCTCACAGATTATTATTATTATTTGTAGCGCCCCATATTTGTCCCATGTGCCCCTAGGAGATCTTTGGGCTGTCAGGGGCATGTAGGATCAAATATTTTGTGTGCATCATTCAGATATCCCCGCACAAAGTCAAGGACGTTGTATGACGGCCAGCGGGCGGGAAGTGGTTAAAACGCTTTTTTTTTTTTTTTTTAACACAAAGTTGTCCATTTATACAATATTTCTACCACATAACATGTACATACCAAAAATGACACCCCAAAAGAGATTCTCCTGCTCCTCCTGAGTACGGCGATACCACATGTGTGAGACTTCCACAGCCTGGCCACATACAGAGGGTGAGTACAGCTCAGCATGGCAGGGTATGGTGGGGTATTGCGGAGTATGGCGGGGTATTGCGGGGTATGGCGGAGTATGGCGGGGGCATGGCAGAGTATGGCGGGGGCATGGCAGAGTATGGCGGGGGCATGGCAGAGTATGGCGGGGGCATTGCAGAGTATGGTGGGGGCATTGCAGAGTATTGCACAGCATTGCAGAGTATTGTGGGGGCATTGCAGAGTATTGCACAGCATTGCAGAGTATTGTGGGGGCATTGCAGAGTATTGCACAGCATTGCAGAGTATTGTGGGGGTATTGCAGAGTATTGCACAGCATTGCATAGTAGTGAGGGATGGCTGAGCATGGATGGATGGATGGCTGGATGTCTCTGTGCAGCGCTGTGGGCACTACACATCCAGCCCACAGCGCTGCAGACATCCATCCATCCCCCTCTCCGCTCACTGTGTACCGATCGGTACACAGGAGGAGAGGAGAGGAACCGGCGTCATCAGATGACGCCGGTCTGTTTACATGTGATCGCGCCGTCATTTGCCGGGATCCGTGATGCGCCGGGTCCTCCGGACCCGGCGGTCACGGATGTGTTCGGGTGCGCGCCCCAGGGGGCGCGCGAGAGGGGAATTCTGGGAGGACATCATAGTACGTCCTCCCAGAGTTATCCAACTGCCCTGCAGCCGTCATTCGGCTATGGGCCGGTTGGTAAGTGGTTAAAACTACGCGGCTATTGCATTGCCGGTCCGACAATACACATAAAAGTTCATTGATAAAAACGGCATGGGAATTCCCCACAGGGGAACCCCGATCCAAAATTTTTTAAAAAAATGACGTGGGGGCCCCCCTAAATTCCATACCAGACCCTTCAGGTCTGATATGGATTTTAAGGGGAGCCCCGCGCCAAAATGATTTAAAAAAACGGCGTGGGGTCCCCCCAAAAATCTATACCAGACCCTTATCTGATCACGCAACCTGGCAGGCTGCAGGAAAAGAGGGGGGGACGAGAGAGCGCCCCCCCTCCTGAACCGTACCAGGCCACATGCCCTTAACATTGGGAGGGTGCTTTGGGGTAGCCCCCCAAAACACCTTGTCCCCATGTTGATGAGGACAAGGGCCTCATCCCCACAACCCTGGCCGGTGGTTGTGGGGGTCTGCGGGCGGGGGGCTTATCGTAATCTGGAAGCCCCCTATAACAAGGGGACCACCAGATCCCGCCCCCTCCGTGTGAAATGGTAAGGGGGTACAAACCATTTCACTAAAAAACTGTCAAAAATGTTAAAAATGACAAGAGACAGTTTTTGACAATTCTTTTATTTAAATGCTTCTTCTTTCTTCTATCTTCCTTCATCTTCTTCTTCTTCTGGCTCTTCTGGTTCTTCCTCCGGTGTTCTCGTCCAGCATCTCCTCTGTGGCGTCTTCTATCTTCTTCTCCTCGGGCCGCTTCGCGCCCATGCTGGCATGGAGGGAGGCTCCCACTGTGTGACGCGTCTCCTCTTCTGACGGTTCTTAAATAACAGGGGGCAGGGCCGTGCGTCAGAGGGGGGGGCAGGGTCACCGGGTGGCCCCGCCCCCCCGTTATTTAAGAACCATCAGAAGAGGAGACGCGTCACACAGCGGGAGCCTCCCTCCATGCCAGCATGGGTGCGGAGCGGCCCGGAGAAGAAGATGAAGAGAAGAGCGGGAGCCTCCCCCCATGCCATGTGTGTGGAGCGGCCCGAGGAGAAGAAGATAGAAGACGCCGCGGAGGAGATGCTGGACGAGAACACCGGAGGAAGAACCAGAAGATCCAAAAGAACCAGAAGAAGATGAAGGAAGATAGAAGAAAGAAGAAGCATTTAAATAAAGGAATTGTCAAAAACTGTCTCTTGTCATTTTTAACATTTTTGACAGTTTTTTAGTGAAATGGTAGGGGTACTTTTGTACCCCCTTACCATTTCACACAGGGGGGGCCGGGATCTGGGGGTCCCCTTGTTAAAGGGGGCTTCCAGATTCCGATAAGCCCCCGCCCACAGACCCCCACAACCACCGGCCAGGGTTGTGGGGATGAGGCCCTTGTCCTCATCAACATGGGGACAAGGTGTTTTGGGGGCTACCCCAAAGCACCCTCCCAATGTTGAGGGCATGTGGCCTGGTACGTTCAGGAGGGGGGGGTGCTCTCTCGCCCCCCCTCTTTTCCTGCGGCCTGCCAGGTTGCGTGCTCGGATAAGGGTCTGGTATGGATTTTTGGGGGGACCCCCACGTCATTTTTTTTTTTTTTTGGCCGGGGTTCCCCTTAATATCCATACCAGACCCAAAGGGCCTGGTATGGAATTTAGGGGGACCCCCACGTCATTTTTTTTTTTTTAATTTTGGTTCGGGGTTCCCCTGTGGGGAATTCCCATGCTGTTTTTATCAATGAACTTTTATGTGTATTGCCGGACTGGCAATGCAATAGCCGCGAGTAGTTTTAAATTACTTTTTTTCTTTGAAATGTCATTTTGCTGTCAGACTGTTCTAAACACGGGAAACATGCGCCCCTTTACAGGCATACTATAGACACCCCCAGCTACAAAATTTAAAGGGATATTACACTTTTATTGTTTGACTTTAAGCATTATTAAAATCACTGCTCCTGAAAAAATGTCAGTTTTTAAAACTTTTTTTTGCATTGATTCATGTCCCCTGGGGCAGGATCCAGGTCCCCAAACACTTTTTATGACAATAACTTGCATATAAGCCTTTAAAATTAGCACTTTTGATTATTCATGTTCGTGTCCCATAGACTTTAACGGTGTTCGCATGTTCGAACAAACTTTTTTCCTGTTCGCATGTTCTGGTGCGAACCGAAAAGGGGAGTGTTTGGCTCATCCCTAGTAATAGGTAAGAAACAAAAAAGGAAAAGAGGAGAAAGAAAAGGGAGAGACATAGAACACAAGAAAAAGAGGAGAAAGAAAGAAAAGGAAAGAAAAAAGGGAAAGAAAAATACAGTGTTGTTTCTACCTCTGAATGAACTAGCCTCTCATGTTCCTGCAGGAGTGATGTTCATCTGGGCTGTGTAGCAGTGCTGTGCTGCACTCACCTGAATTTAAATAGCTCCCAAACTGGGGGTGGGAGTGTTGACCAAATAAGGGCCATAGGTAAAGCATGGCCTAGCAATTAGGCCTATTACATACAGATAAATGCAGCGCTGGCAACTATAGCACACTCAAGAAATATATATATGAATATCTGTGATAGAACACAAACAAAAAAAATAAAATAAATAAAAATATGAATAAAAGGTGATCAAGGAAAATTTATAAAGATAATATAAGTGACCAAAAGAGATTGGAATAAAAAATGTTGCAGCTGCTGCATGAAAAGTGCTAGACCTCAACATGTGACATACAAATACACGCAGCGCCAGCAACTAAGAAACACTCGAAAAAACTTACACAAGTGCACAAAACCAACACCCAGGACGTGCGGCCGCGGCCAAACACAACAAAACACAACAATGACAAGCGCCAAAAAGATGGGCGAAGAGAACCCGAACAAAGTGCGTAGTCCCACCAATCAGTGATTGCAGACTCCCAGACCACACAGGACAAACACACACAGCCACCCGGAATGCCGCAGCCTCCAAGGACAAACCAAACAGAAGCCAGACCGCCGCAAGCAAGATGGGCACCCGGGGACAAGAAGACGCCACACCCCACCGAAAAAAGAGAGGAAGGTAAGGCGAAGCACCGCAGGGGAGACCAACAGGCACGCACAGCAGCGCCACCCACAAGCCGAGAAGCGCAAACAGGCACCCAGAACACCCCTGCAGTCACCGCCACGATGGAGCGCGCCCCACAGAATGGCGTGGAAGCACCCTGAATGCCTGCCCGCACCTCCCAGCCTGCAAGCAGTGCCGTCACACGCGCCTGCCAGTCCACCCCGCGACACCCCACCATGCCCCCCCTACCCGCCCCCCCGGGCGGAATGCGATGTCCCTCCATCCCCAAGCTCCCATTCCACCCGCACTGACCCAGGCCCCACCTGATTCATCCCCAGAAACTGCAACACCCCGGGCGACCCCCCCAGGGAATCCACACACCCCACCCAAGTCCCCTCCACCCATCCCCCCAGCACATGCCACCACCAAACCTCCACAGTATCTAGCCACAGCCACACATCCCAAGCTCCAGCCCCACGCACCCACACACATCCCTCCAAGTGCGTCCCAGCCGCCAGTGCTGCATACACCCACATGCCACCGTTAGGCCTATTGATAGACATGTATCCGTGCAACCACCACACCTGTGTGTGGGACACCCTCCAGCTGCGGCCCCCCAGCCGTCACGGCGTCCGGCGTCACCACGTCAGATGGCGCAATGACGTCAGACGCAGGCTGCTGGGACGGAGGAAGGGCGGCAACTGAGGGCAAGATTGAAAAAAAGCACAGAAAGCTCTGCGCATGTGCACATTAGCCGCTAAACTGCCTCCACCCCTAGAGAAACAGTGGAGGCCCCCCCGTGCCAGGGAGCGCTGGCGAACTACACCACCAGCACAGGACACCCAGGACATCTGGGAAAATCGGAACTAAAAACTGTTCCAAATCTGTCCAAGGATGCATGTCAACCTCATAATAAAGAATGTATATAACAAATATATGTAAAAATTACATCTATAAGAAAAAAGAAAAGGAAAAATGTTTTCAAGAAAAAATATTAGATACATGATTTGATATATATGGTTAAAATATCAACTGGGTATGGACTAGAAAGACGTGGGATCATCATCATCTGTACATGTTGGTAATATTTTATTCAAAGGGAAAGTGTGGGAGTGTCACTCAGAGACACTCCCCAGATGGGAGTGTCTCTGAGTGTCTCCAGGAAGTGCTGGGTGCCACCAGCGCCTCCAAACCTCTGGCCACATACAACGCTGTACTGTATACTGTACACCAGTGGCTTTATTGTACATATACACAGTGGCTTTACATGGATGAGCACCAGACTCCCTAACATTGTGAGTGTAATTCTTTTTTACATTAACACTACTGCTCATATATCAAGACAGCGCTCACATATCAAGTCAAAATTTAAAAAAAAATGTTGCTCATTTTTCAAAACACTTGTATACCGCATTACTCGCAAACCAAGGTATTACTGTACTATGCCATTGGTATAGGGTTCAGACAACTCTACAAAACATCTTTGCACAAGTATCCACACTAGATAGCCACACTCCTCCAATCTCCCTGTGGCTATATAAAATAAATGATATTGAATGTATGGAACATCTTACAGCTTCCTTCTATCAAAGGTATCCATGGTAATTCTTTTCCTTTTCTTTGTCAAGAGTTTGTGGTAGTGAGCCCTTGTAGATGGCCAACTCGGGGTTCCCCAGGGCCCCTGATGGTGGGGATGAACATGCAGCAAGCAGGATTTAGGTCACAGCCCCCCATGTAAGCCTAGCTGAGGATACGGAGACCATTCGCGCAAGCAGAATACAAACAGCAGGAAATCCAGGAGACAAACCAAGGTCAGGATGTAAGCGAGCACAGACGGAGGACGAAGCCGGGATCAGTGCACGAGTAGTCAGGCAAAAGATACAAAAGTAGAAAGTGAATGGGAGCTCAGAGAACTGTGAAGTTTCTCAGTCAATGTGGGCTACACTGTGCACGTCTTATATAGGCAAGCAAACTAGAAGACGGGTCACTTCGGTGGTAAGCAATTTTTTGTGGGCAATGGCTGGTGTTGGCGCTTCAATCATCATGGCATCATGGATGATATGGTTTCAGGGTGATTGAAGCGCACTGTTTCTATTGTTACATTATAATATCTAATGAATGGGTTCAACCATAATGCAGACTCAGTTGGAGCCCTGGGCGTGTCAGTTGCCACATCTCCTGCCACCAGATGCAGTGTGTCACTTTCCACTGTCACCTATCACCAGATGCAGTGTGTCACTTGCCACCATCGCCTGTCACCAGATGAGCGTGTCACTTGCCAAAATTGTGTTTTTTATGCGCTATAAACAAAAAACAATGTGAAAAAAAACAAGTTTTTACTTTCTGCTGTAAAACACATCCAATAAAAAAATGTTCAAAAAGAAAATCTCTTCATCAATTTAGGTCATGTATTCTGCTAATTAAAAAAAAAAAATCTGAATAAGTATATATTGATTTGTTTGACCAAAAGTTATTGTGTGTACAAACTATGAGAGATAGAAAGATGAAGAGAGAGAGAGGAGGAGAGAGATAAAGAGAGAGAGAGAGAGAGATAAAGAGAGAGAGAGGGAGAGAGAGAGGAGGTGGGCGTCGCCACGCTGGCGGCAAGAAAAAAATCCAGCACCACATGTTCATCTGCTGCTGCCCTCAGGCTTAACACTCTGCGGGACAGTACAGTGGGCGGAGACACATAATCAAACAGAAGGTATAAGGCGGCTGCCTACTGCCCTTTCCTTTTACTCAAAAGCCTGCACCAGTGCACCCACTAACACACTCGGGGGTATGGACCCCTGAATCAGGGCTGTAGCCCCAAAAGCCACCCCCCAGCGACGCCACTGGGCGACACCCATAGGTGAGCACAGCCAAACACATATGTGAAAGGAATCAGGGTAGGAAAAGCACTGCAGCAATGAGGGAAATAATACACAAGCAGGAAAATGCAGATTAACCTGTGACACTCTTGAGCATATCAAGAACTAATGCATGCACCAGTGTTTTGCTTTCCATCTATTAACCGCTTGCCGACTGTATAACATAGCAGCTCAGCTGTGCCAGATCACGTAATAGGTACGTGATCTGACTCTTCTGGCTAGGGGGCGCGCACCGCCGGCGACCCGG